>CAFUXE010000011.1:38143-55769 GCA_903364295.1 Serranus cabrilla | reverse complement strand
TGTGTGTGTGTGTGTGTGTGTGTGTGCGTGCACTTATCCTATGATGAGTAAGGGCTGGTTTAATGCACTCCTTAGTTCAAGACCTCAGCTTGAAATACAACACTGTTTACCAAACAGGAAGATTATGGTTATTAAAAACTCACTGTGAGGTCACCAAGTATTCACAATCTGTGTTGCTCATGAACAAACATTTTCTATTGATGCCATAGCTTCAGTCATTTTCACCTATCAGACATAATAAAATATTAACACTGTAATACTGTATTATTTATTATGATCTTGACTGTCAACATGAGAATGCAGCTTACATCATACATGGTACACGTCCCTCATAGTCTTAGGATTGGATGGAATATTAGAGAGTAAGGACTGACTGTTTTTATTCATGGAGTTAGGAAAACACTTTCTCTGAGTCTGAAAATTGTTTATAGACTTTTGTATCGGCATCCAAAAGTGATGCCTGGAGCAGATAAAACTCTGTGGTGGGTTTTTAATAGTGACAAAAAATAGCATGTTTACATGTTTACATCCCTAACCCTAACCCTAAAAAAAAAAAAGATTCTACCTCTGAGAAATTCCCCTTTTTGCCGTACTGTGTATTTCGAGGGCCCAGGCCTCTAATCCGATTATATGTCATATATGGCTTGTTTTCAGCTGCCACATTTATCAATGCTCAATCATTCTTATGCTTAGATTGATCGTAAGATGATTTCTGCGCTCGGCTCTGCGCTGGTTTCTCTGTTTGATTGAAATATAACGGGGCCAATGTGTCTACATCCCGACTTGTGATGAAAGAAAATCCTGATTTTGGTAGCTGTGTTCTGAAGCTCAATTCTGAGGCTTTTCTGTACTTTTCTAATAAATATATAAACTTCTGGTCAGTCCATATTTTTCCAGGCTTTAAAGTGGATGGATGGTTTAAGCCAGCCCCACGTCTGGTTGAAATCCCGCCCATTTGTGGTATAGATAGAGATACGGAAAGTTTAGTTGCTTGAGCAGATACAGACACAGAAACAGATAATGGTGTCCTCGCTCATCCCTGGTTGGCAGAACAGTGGCAGAGCAAAGGGAAAATTAAATTCTCAGACAGTGAGCTACGTGTCCTGACCAAGGCATTCTTCAAAAGACAAGGAATTTAAACATGACAGAGAGAAACCATATTAGGGATTTATTATCCCAGTGCTGCTGGTGCTTTCAAACGCACACCTTCAGAATGTAAATGAAGACTACATGATTTGGAGCGGAGGACAAAATAAGAAATATTATTCCATGCCGCCCTTACAAATGAAAGACTCTGAAGACACTGATCATTTCCCTGTAGCTGCATGTGGCTATAAGCGTTTGCAAATTGAACTGTTTTTGCTATGAGGCTCATTTGCATAGAAAGGGGCCCAGGGGGGCTTTACACAGAGACGATGCCAACATGATGATGATGGTGTAATGTTTACCATGATGCCATCTTAGTGAAGCATGTTAGCACGCTTACATTTGCTAACAGGGACTTAGTGTATCTTTCAAAATGACTCTTTGGTATTCTGTTTACTTCCTCAGTAGCATCTTAACATCTCCCTCTGTCTCCACAGCAACGGCCAGTCCAGCAGTCTCTGGCCTCCTCCCTGTGCCGGGAGTCCCATTGGAAGTGCCTCCTCCTGACCCTCCTCATGTACGGCTGCTTTGCCACGCTGGCCTGGTGCGCTCTCTGCCGCGTGCCCGTTCTCGGCTCCTCCTCCATAACTCTCGGCGGGGACGATGGTGCCACCTCGGCAGCCTACTACAATGACATCCCCCATCTGGAGAGTCCGTGCTCCAGTGGCTACGTCTACATCCCCCTGGCCTTCCTCGCCATGCTGTATGTGGTTTACTTGGTCGAGTGCTGGCACTGCTTCTCCAAGACGGCAATGTTGGCTCATGCAGAGTTCCAGGTCTGTGTGAGAACCAGTTTTATCAATGAATTGATCATGTAGCAGGGGGCGCTAATAGCTTGACAATGTCTTTACTCAACAGCCAACAGACTGTGGCGTCTTCTGCTGCAGCAGGATTCTAGGAATGACCTTGAGCTCGACAGCAGAATGTGTTTACTCACTGAAACTTGTTCAGTGTGATGGTGTCAGCAAAATCCTTTCAAATAAAGACGATGTTGCTGCTCAGGAAAAATACAGCATATGTTTAATTTGGTTTAGTTAAAAATGTTTACATTTTACGAAGCAAGAACACGATTTTTACCCTCAATTTCCTACTTTCCTAAAATAACTCTTGCCCACTCATATGGAAATGAGCTGACCTGGGGCACCAGTCTGTCTTTTGTCTGTCCTGGTCTCTGTCTGTTATCAGGGATTCCAGGAGCACATTGCTCCAAAAGCATTGTGGTTACTGTTCATCTTAGCTGTGGCACTGCCAAAAACAAAATATTTTCACATTAGGCCAGACTGTCAGTGGCATATATCCTGAGATTAAGACCGCTCTAAATGGAGATTTAAAAAACAAAACAAATCATAACACCATAAAGTAACTTTGGCAGGGCCTGGCTTACACCAGATTGCATGGACTTATCTATGCTTCATGCAAATAACAGGAACTGAATTGTTCTGCTTGGACCGCCATTGCAAAAAGTGTTCAGGCAATGACGCATTTTTTTTATGTTAGATTGTTGTTGCTTATTTCAACAGGTTAGATTGAAAGGAAATCTTTCAAAACTTGGCTACAGAATACACATATTTTAAATAATGTAAGTCAAGAGAAAGAATTCCCTTTTAATGTGACGTTAATTCCTTCTTTTTTTCATCATTCCTTCATTCTTTGACACAGGAAGTGTACGAGCGCGTGCAGAGACTTCAGCAGGCCACACCCTGCATTTGGTGGAAGGCCATTAGCTATCACTACGTGAGGAGGACCAGGCAGGTGACGAGATACCGCAACGGAGACGCATATACCACCACACAGGTGAGGGGAACTTTTCTTTACATAAACGCTTTCTCTTACGCTCACTCGTTTCTTTTTCAACTGTTCATAGCTACACTGTTAAACTTAAGTTATAATAACTGCTATGCAAATCTTAATTTCTCCTAGTGAAATATTGCGGGGCTGTGTGCAAACAGCTGTGTGCAGTAAGAAAAATATCATTCTACTTAGTAACCATGTTTTTTGTTGATGAAACATATATGAAATGTCTTGAAATGGTAAAAATTCTTCCCAATAACGTGATTCTTTTTTTGTTTCTCCCACCTGTTCTCCTTCCTCCTCCTCCATCACTCTTTCCCTCCACCTGCGCCCTGCTCCGTCCTTCCTCAGGTCTATCATGAGCGGGTGAACACGCACGCCTCCAGTTCAGAGTTTGACTACGCTCGCTACGGTGTCAAAGACGTATCAAAGGAGCTGCTGGACCTGCAGCTGCACCCTGCTGTTCGCCTCCGTTTTACTAAATGCTTCAGGTTAGACAGTAACACATCTGATCAAAAGACACGTTGGAGGAGATTAAGTAAGTTATTAACTCATGTTTGTGCTCTTTAGCTTCTCCAGTGCACGTGCTGAAGCTGCCTACCTCACCCAGGTAAGAAATGATCAAAGAAAAGAACTTTTTAATGATAGTTTCTGTTCTGTTCCAACAATTTTATCAACGGAATGTTTTAACTATAAAATTGGGATAATTTTTGAACAAGCAGTGTTTGATTTTAGACAGAAAGAAACAAAAGCAGGTTCTTATTCCCACACAGCAACCATTGATTTTGATCTGTCACTGGCAGAGTAAGCTGTGGCTGGCTAGCTAATTAACAAACATTAGCCTCCTGGGTTTGTTGAAAACACTGTCTCAGTCTGACTATTTGATGTTTACAGCCAACTTTACTTTATTAGGAGCACTCTATATAAAGGTTTTTAAATGTACATATGTGTATATGCATATAAAAGTATCTTATCAACAAAAAAACAAAGGTTTTAAACAGCAAATATATTGCCTTCAATCTTCAGGCTGTGTTTTTGTTTATGATCAAGACAAAACAGATAAGCCTGTTTAATTTTCAGTCATTATAGTTGCATTTTCAATTTGAAAAGAACAAACATACAAACACTACTGCTTAAAGTAATTGAATTGCATACTCCCAACACTGCTGCTCATCTATGGAGAAGACATGGAAATGACTAAAGAACGTTGTTCTCACTGTGCAGGTTTGGCTTCCAGACAGTGGGCTAATAAAACACAATGGATCTGCTGGCTGTGAATGGCACTTCTGTCTTTTACTGAAGTGTCTTTTATTAAACGTACATAGTTATTTCAAGCAATTCTCCTTTGCTTTGGAAGTGATGCTCTGTCAGTTGTTTTGGTGCTAATTCTGACATGTTCTCTTACTCTAAGCGAGCGCGCTTCTTCGGAGAAAATGAGGGGCTTGACGACTACATGGAGGCCAGAGAAGGAATGCACCTGAAGAACGTGGATTTCCGCGAACACATCCTGGCGTTCCCAGATCCTGCTCACCAGCCCTGGTTCTCTCGGCACAGGGTGTTCTGGCTGGCTTCTGCTTTCCTCCTGTCATGGCCGCTGAGGGTTGTGTCCGAGTACCGCACAGCATATGTCCACTACCATGTGGAGAAGCTGTTCGGAGAGGACGAGGATGGGGGAGGAGGGGGAGGTGGTGGAGGAGGGCCAGGTGGAGGAGGAAGAGGGGATGGGGTTGAGGGCGGGACTGAGAATGGAATCCACCCTGGAGGAATCGGGATTGGGATTGGTCTAAATGGGAGCAGTTACAGAGCCATATCACGGGTCAACACAGTGGACATGACAGAATTGGAGTGGCACATCCGCTGTAACCAACAGATGGTCCCGAGCTACTCTGAAGCCCTCCTTATGGACTTGGACATAAGTGGGGGGACAAACCCCACCGCCTCTACGCCCATCTCTGGACCTACGAGCTCCACCCCCAGCCAGGGCCCCAACCCACCTCCTCTAGCTCTGCCTGTTGTTTTCAACTCGGCTTACCTCCTCCAGAGCTGCCCCCGATGCCGGAGGACCACGTCAAGTTCCAGTCTTCCTTCCAGGCTAAGGGCCCCCATGGGAACCACAGCCCTCCTGAACGCTACCGTGGCAGGGATCAGGGCAGCAGGGCAGGGAGGGGGAGGGATAGGTGGAAGGTTAGTGCTCAGTCGAAGTGGATTCTCTCTAGGGAGACTCGGAGGAGGGCGCCAGAACAGTCTGTTTCATTCAAGAAGCATGGGAGGAGGGCTGGGAGGGAGCAGGGAAGATGGAGCGGGAAACGGAGGCGGAGGAGTTAGTGGGGGAGTAGGAGGTGGAGGGTTCCTCGGGTTAGGTTCAAGACAGGACAACGAGGAGACCAGAGGAGTGCTAGAAGGAGAAGGGGATGACGACGAGGAAGAGGAGCAGGAGGAGGAGGCGAGGAGAGTGGAGCCGGGAAGAGGAGACAGAGAGAGAGATGAAGAAGCAGAGCAAGAAAGCGGAGGGGGGGTCGAACTAAGGGAGGGTGACGGAGGAGGGAGGGACCGTCCTCCTTCATACCAGGACGCATTCTTCTTCCCTGTCCTCATTATACATGGAGAGGAGAGCTGCCATGCCGGAGACGACATGTGATGGTCGGAAAAACAAACACATTAAGAGCAAGAAGGTCTGGGCAGAGGCCGAGGGAGATGAAAGAACGCACTGAACACAAAGAGATCAGAGAACATTCAATGAGGGAAAATGAGATATGATAGACAGGAAGAATAAATGAAATGAGAACAGAATGAGGTTGAAAGAAAAGTGATGGCTGACAGTGTAGCAACCACAGGAAGAATAAAGGATTCAGAACAGAACAGAGCATAAGATGTAAGAACGGCTGTAACAGACAGAATTACAAAGGGAAAGAGTGGCAGTGATGATGGATAAACGTATGATAGAGCCGAAAAGAGATGTACGGTAAGAGGGGAGGAGTGTGTACTTGGAAAAGCCAGGAAATACACATGTTCAGAAGGAGATGAGAGCAAATAGGGAGTGCAACAGCAAGATAATATGAAGTCTGAGAGAAAAAATCCTTGCAATTGTGTACTTTGCTTCATAGATTGTAAGAGACACAGAGGGACCAATTGGATACTTTGTAGGAACAGAAAGACTGAAAACACGGGAATGTCTATTTCCAGATATATCTATGCAAGAGCAGGAGTGGGAGGAGAAACGAGTCTAAAGATAGCAGGTTAGAGAGGAGTGGAGAGACTCAGCTGAGTGGTAGTAGGTATTTTTTTTAAAGAAACAGAAGTGGGGGAATTGCAAAAAGGCATTTTGAACACTTGAAGCAAAAATCTGAACACAGGCGGGCTACAAATATGGCTGATGAAAAAAATGAAGTGCAGAAAGAGAAAATAATTCCTAAATATTTCGGATTATGGTGGAAAAGGATCACAGGAGATGCAGTAAAGTAGATGGAGGTGAAATGTTAATAAAAGACAAGGGAGGAGAGTAAAAAATGCACATAAACGATGGACAAAGAGCAGCAGTACAATATAAAACTGACCAAGACAGAGCAGATGACCCTAAATCGTGTTTTCCATTTGACAGAGTTATCAATAAGATTAACTCAAGAGGAGGAGAAAATAAATAAAAAGGATTAATCACACAGAGAAAATACCATCCGAGCAGCTATTCTGACCTGGAATCTAATCAGGAAATCAAAACTTCCCCAAGTTTGTCAAACGGGTCCCAGTCTTTCTCATGTCTTTTAAGAGTTACTACACAGCTTCACACAGCATCTGGCAAGCAACCGTAATAGTCATAAAAGAGGAGAAACATTGATTTCCTCCCTCCTCTTCATGCATCCTCTTACTCCTCTCTTCACCATTAGCTTCCGCACCACTCTCTATCCATTACTGATATGGAGCCGATAGAAAAAACTCTTCATCCGGCTCCTCTTTTCTCATCTTCCCATCTGCTCTCCCTCCTCCATTTTGTCACCTCTTCTATTCTTTCTGCACCTCTCTGCACTCGAAACACATGCACTGCTTTTCTGAATCACGAGTTGGGTGCAACAGCTTTTTTTTTTTTTGCAGTAAGCAGATGTTGTGTTACAAGTGAAGTGAGATTGTGTTATACCAAAATACATCCGCTGCATCCAACATGAACGTCTCCCTCCTCTATCCCTCTGCCCTCTCCTCCCTTTCCTCTTTTTAAAGTGGTGGTTATGTGATACACCTCTCTCTGCTCCTCAGATCAGATTTCATCTCAGCTCACTCCACAAATCACATCTCCTCTCGGCGCAGGTTTCTCCTCTAGGATCAGATTTTATGAACCAGATATTTCCCACTCATATGAAGTTTTTTATGACCTCTCGCTATGTCTGTATATTGTCAAAGAAGCAGAATGAACAAATAATGTGGGCGATTCGATCAGTGAATTTACCAAACGTATAGAGGAGCAAAAGATGTCGACAAAATTGTCCTTTTAGAGATACTGAAAAGATGCGAACACAGGGTGTGATCTGGCACACAAAGAGTAAAAAGTTCTGCTAATTTCCACCAGGTGTACCTGTGTAGTTGTGCTCTAGTTTGTACCCAAAGATAGCCTTGCACAATATGAAGAAAAAATAACCAGTAAACCAGTAAAACTTTTTCCAATATCAATATACTATATACCAAAATACTGTATGGCATGAAAAATCACCTCTTTATCTCATTTATGTCCATAATATTGGACTGCATGGGAAGTAAAACTTGAGCTGTTGAGCTCAGCTGGCATTGTCAGACTTTTGATTGCTTTATGCAGACAACAAAGTTGCTGATATAATATTAGTAAATCCAACAGTCCCGCCCAGCCCTGTAATAGAAAACATCTGGCCATGCTGCTACCTCCTCCTCTTGAAGAATCACATGCAAACAAGCATCAGTGCTCTCTGAAACATCGCCTCACTATAAAACGTGTAGAAGTTAGCTGGCATAGAGATGCATGTATCTTAATAACAGCTATTGTTCTGGAGCAACGAATAGCTATGTAGCAAATATTTTTGCCATTGCAAAATGCAGTGCCAAAAAGCAGTGATCCATGATCAACAACATGATATTTTTAGATACATGTAGACAAGAATCCATAGGGACTAACCCTGTCCTACTTTGTTAGTCGGTATGTTTTCGTGGAGGTCCAAGGAGAGACAATTGGCACAGACAACACAACCATCAGTGCATATATTTTACAAAGCACACTAAACCTGCTACAGTAGCAAGAAGCAGTTAGAGTAGCTAGCTGAACATTTCTTAACCTTTCCTGCATAGTGCCCTTCACAGGTCACTTCAGCCACTTTGTGATGTTTGAAGGGTCTCCCTCGTTCTCTATCTGCTTACGTCGGACATGATACTGAAAAGCACACTTAAAGAATACAGCTGGAGAGAAATCTGTTGAAAACAGAGCAACAACGATGCTTGATACATTTAATGAACAATAGAGATGACAGCATGTCAATGAGCGTTCACACAAATATGGATACGCTAAACATCCAACCTGGGTTCAGCAGAGACAGCAGGGAACATTCTTTCAATGAAACTTTCTGGAAGGATAAAGTAGAGCACGAGTGCTGACCTGGTTTAATGTACGGGACACACATTCACACACACCGATTCTGGCTCACGGATCTTCGCTAGCTTTGGGGGACATCAAGCTGAAGTGGGCACAAATGGACAGATTGATTAAGAGAAGACAACTGGTGGAGAAGATAAACAAATGATTCTATATGAGTGGACGACTGGAAAATGACAAAGACTTGCTTAAGCAGCCGCTGAAAGGAAGAAAATGTGAGATTAAAAGACAATTATTTTTACAGCTATTTATCATTATCTCAGTCTCTTGACTTGTGGATAAAATCGTCTCCATAAATGTCCCCTAACAAAAAGAAGCACTAAAAAGCACTGACCACACTTCTGTGTTGATTTCAATAAGTTGCTTTCACAAATGTTCAATCACTCTGTAATTTGTTCGTATAACCAGTCAGCCACTTAAATAATAATTCACATGTAGTGAGCTCCAATTTAAAATCTGATTGCTTTACATTTGTATCTAAATACTCCATCAAATACAAGGAAATACAATTCAGTCTGTAATTTGCTACTTTTATACCATCTGCATACTTGAGTAGACATTATTTCAGGTTGTTTAAGTGATGTCTGGAATCCAAATGCCTTTGTAAGCTTCTGAAGTTTAGCACGTCTTTGCTGTTTTTTTATTTTGTTTTTTTTTTTATTTTTGTAAAACAGATGATGCTCTTGGCGTCCCAACGAGCTTCCATCGCCGAGCCTCCGGTTCTGAATGCGTAGGGTGCTTGGACCCAGTTATACTTGCTTGCAAGTCTATTTTATTTATTTATTTATTTCAAACAGAAATGTGTATTTCACTCATATGTGTTGTGACTGGATATTTATACTGTGTTTTATTATATCAGAGTGTCAAAGTGTGTCCTCAGCCGCTTCAGGTGTGCCAAGAGAACTTTGTGCCCATGATGTCTTACACAAACGCACACTCTCATGCGCGCTTGCATGTTTAGCCACAGCAGTAAAGCAGCCATTATAACAGCTTATTTTAGACTAGTGTGACATTAATCCAATATCCATAATAGGCCCACACATGCAGAGTCTTAACACAAACATGCGCACACACACTGAAAGCATGGAACTGTCCTGCGATGTTGCCTTTGTGTCCGACGTTGCCAACTTTTTGCTCAGGATTTCAGTTTATGCTGCATTCCTGTGTCAACACAAGCTGTCTTTCACACATCCATCATGCCAAAGCAGAAAAAAAATAGAGCATCACTGAGAAAATGCCTGAGTTTACACACATTCACATAGACAATAGCAGCTGGTCCAGGAGGGTCCACACAATGTGCAATAGTACGATCTGTACTGGTCGAGTGCTGCAGCACCAAACATTTGCACGATATGACAAAAGGGTGGGTTTACTCAGGAGCAAACATAATAGATGCCTGTCAAGTAGAGCCCAACCAATAGGGACATTTAAAAACGGATACCCATTGGACAATGATATGTCAGCTAAAATATTACATTTCTTAGCTGGAATGAAAATACATATAGTATGTGGATTGTGCAGTGACTTTGTACTGATAGGACTATGCAAATATTGCTTTCTTAAATAACTATATCAAAGAATATTTAACATTATTATATAAAAACAAATAATAAAATCAGTCAATTGCTGTCCTTTTGAATAAAGAATAAAATAAATGGCTAATACCATTTTTATGTCACCCCAAGCATTATTTTCAGCATTAAAAAAAACAAACCAAGCAACCTATACATCAACACCAGTAAATACTGATGTCTTTTGTTTGGCCAATTTCTAATAATGTCGGTGTTGTGATAAATTGGTCGAGCTCTACTATCAAGTGATCTTTATCGGCAAAATGCCCAGGTGCAGCTCATGTAAATCCACCTAGAATGTGTCTTATACATGGTGTATGTTTGGTTGGGTTTTTGTCCACTAGGTGGAAGCAAAGCCTTATACAATGTGATAACACAGAGCTGTGTGGTACTGTGTTTAGATGGTAAACCAACAGGGTAGAAAGCAGCTGCTGTCCTGCTCTTTGTGGGTTACATGTTCCACATCTCGACACACTCCGTCAGTGATGTTTAACTACATAACTTGTCTTTGGCAGCTGAAACAACCACCTGCTGTGACATCACTGACAGTGTTCAAACCTGCAGAGAGCAGTGCAGGCCTATGTGATTGTGCATTTATCTTCACTGATCTTATTATTTTCCTTTAACTGTGACTGAATGTGTTGCAAAGCAATATTACCCATATCCCTGCTTTGTGGCTGAACTTGTAGATGTGTCTCAGCAGCTTTCTGAATTTATAACCACAAGCAATGGGAGCTTCAGTCATTGAAATGACAGCACTGTTAGATAAAGGCATTTGCATTTTCTGACTGAGCCTCCATTTCCACTGCGTAACTCATTATCTGTTGCTCTATACGACACAAACTACAAATAAAAAGACAGGGAAGAACGTGGTTTGGTTTGTGCTCAGCATTTTTACCACTCTAAAGTACACATCTGTTTTCCTGTGCCCACATACAGTTTGTTTGTTTTGCGTGGGCACAACATTCTGCTCTCATTTTCCACCTTTTTATCAACATCATCACTTGACTATCTTATAAAATTCTCTAGCAATTATGACCGATGTATTGTTGTCAATACTGTTACTGTTTCTCTTGTGGTCATGGGATGACTCAAGTAGTCATGCCGAGTTTGTCAAACACTGTAAAAAAACATGTTTAGAATTGGTTTGACTTGAGATCACATGAATTCCAGCTGCATTTTGACTTTTGATTTCCAGAAGCACTTGGGTTAGTCTAATGTGGATACTACAAACTATCAGGTAACAAATAGAAGCTGGTGACTATGTTTCACACACAGTTAATGTAATTTATATGAAGTAAAAATTGACCAAAAAAAACCACAACAGAATTCAGGGTATTCTTTTGACCTCTGACCTCAGACACTTTAATGTGAATCTGTGTCTCCCTCAGAACTAAAAACAGCAGCCAAGATTAGTGTCTGGTGTTATCCACAGACACTTTTTTTGCTGCTCTTTTCATAATGAATAACAGAAGTTTTTCATTGTGCAAAAACTAATGTAGCTATACTGAGCCTTGTATCTGTGTGATACATGTATCATGACCCTTTGTTTTTGCACTGGAATAATGAGCAGCTGTGTGTTGTTGCTGTCCTTCATACAACAACATGATGACTGTATGTAAAATTTCCCACACTGATAATCACATCATTCTCTATGGCTGTAATGTACCAGTCAGAGTTTTACTATGTGAAAAAAAACTACAGGTATTGATCGCTTTGTATTGCCAATGTGTGAACATATTGTAACGTAACTTAAAACGGAGACGTTCCCTAACTTTCTCGGTTGCCTCTTACAGTCTGTGGACTGATCTCAATGTAAAGAAGTTGCCTTGCCTTTCTTCAGCTTCCCTACAGCACCAACAATGTGCAACACTGGCTCGCTTGCTCGCTAATGTTATCGCTGGCAAAATACTGTCTGAGTGGATATGTTAGTTGGCTAGCTTTCCAAATAGCGTCACCAGCTGATGTGATACATGATACTAACATGATTTTATTAAATTTTTCAGCAGTAAAAATCAAATATACAATATGCAAGGAGAGCTTTCTATTAGCCAAGAGGGATGCAAGGCAGTGGTGGCCAACTAGCTAACTGTACCCTAAGCTAAGGCTAGCTAGCTAACTTTGGTGTGATGTGCTTCACATTACGCAGTTACCTCACTTCTGGTAGTTACGTCAACTGTGTAACTACCTCTCTTCCAACCGACAGTTGCTTGCATTTATTTTACTCTTTTGTAACATGCTAACCATGTACGTTTTGCCCTAACCTCAAGTAAGCAGCTTTGTTTCCTAAAGAAACTGTGTTTGTTAATGTTAATGTAATTGTTTAAAACAGCAACTGTTATGTTTCGGTATGAGGACGTATTGATGAGGACACTCCAGTATGTTGTATTTGAGAGTAAAAACAAAGACCTATGTGGTCACATAGGTTTTAAGACTTGTTTTGGCCGATGCCTAAGACGATCGCTCTTATGATGTATGGTACTGCAGTTAACATAATGGCCACCAATGCCATTTATAACAAGAATTTTCCGAGAATTCCACATTGTATCTTTAAGGCAACACATTAGTGTCAGTATAATCAGCCTACTGATATACAATGTCTGTGTCAAGGATCATTTTATGATCTGGGTCAGGGTGAGAGATGTAATGATGGAGTGCTTAAACATGTGCTGTGTCACCTGATTGTTAGTTGAGTATCACCATTGGACAATAAAGCTATAAAAAGCTATATTCATCTTAAAATCTGAAGTCTGAAAATTGTGACTTAGCTTGTCAGTGCAGAACCCCAGGTCTCTCAGTTCCAGAGATAATCACGTCTCATGACTCTTCAGGATGCTCTTTTTTTCCTGCTTATAGTTAATGCTGCTGGATTACCTGTGTGCTGTCAAACAAATGAACTGTTACCACAATGTAGTTGTTATGTACATGCAGCCTCTATGGAGTTCAAACAATAATGTCACATACAATGCATTATTGTCTTACACAGTGAAGTGTAAAGCCAGGAATGGGCTTCCTGTTCAAGCACCGTCGAGCAAAATGTCCTCAGTATTTAAGCTAATTAATATGTAACTGATAATGAGATTGTCAATATCACACCAGATTATAGCTGTTGTCACTGGTCTGTTTAAGATAATGTAATTATTTCATTTGAGTGGATGATGACAGTGAGGGTAATGGAGCTGGTGGCAATAACACTGTTAACTGATGCGGTCCTGGCGATGATGATGACAATTAATTATCATGGAAGATACAAATAAAGTCAATCTGCTTGGTATACCAGGGTTTGGTCTTGTGGGATTTTTTTTAACCCAATGATGTTTTCACTATTTTATAGATTTTATTTGTCATAAATGAATTCTTGCTTTGTTTATCTGACCTCTCGAAAGTGTGGTTAACCTTTCTGTCTGTCGTGTTTTTGCTGCTTGCTGAAACACTTTAGTTAATGTTGCCAATGTCAAAATCAATGTTGACCTATTTTAACTTCAATCTTAAGTTAACTTACTTACGTTACTTGAGTTACATAACAGACTTAGTTTTTATACCCAAGCCATGACCTTTCCTAAAGCTAGCCAAGTGCTTTTGTTTCATTTCACAACATTAACCGTTTCAAACTGCAACCGCAATCAGTGAGGAAACTACGTTCCATGAAAACCTTAATGAGAATGCAGTTTTGTTGTGGAAATTGACTTTTTAGAGGACAGGGTTGCTGGTGGAGTTCTACAGTTGTATACTCTTTTCTCTGGCTCTAGCTCTATCTCCCCACGACTGAAAAAATATAATCTTCTAGTTCCATATGATACCAGTAACTTTAAAACTAAGCTCACTGGAGCCTCTGAAAGAGAGTCTACTTTTCCTCCTTATTCTAATACTGTGCCTTTAAACGAGCCGTAAGGACTTCACTAAGATTGCAATGTCACAGCTATAATAATATATATATACGTAATGTGCCATTGCATTATATTCCTCAGCTGCAATGATGGTGCAAAGATGCTGAAAGCACAGATGCAGCAAACTTGGAAACACTGACCAATCAGAGCAGACAGGACTTTGTTAGGAGGGTTTAAAGAGACAGGCACTAAGATAGAGGGTAAGAAACAGGTGTTTACAGACAGGAAGAAGAAAAATGAATCATTTTTAAAGAATGTAAAACATGTTTTCGTAGAAACCCAAAATACAAGTATGAACATGAAAATGAGCTTAATATGTCTCCTTTAAAATCTTAGTAATAATTTCTAACTTATATTTCTCCATCTAGTAAATTAATCTGCTGCATAATAGATCATCTGAAAGGTTGTTCTGTTTGTGCCATTGATGAGCGGCACCAGCAGTGTGCCGTCAAGCATCAATCTCAGGTTGGTCTACTGCACATACAATATTCATAAAATGTTATTACGACTCCTGTGCCATTTACAGACTGTAATACATCATATATATTGTGTTTTAGTAATGGCATGTCTGCACTTGTGTTTTTCTGTCTTTGTGCTGTGTATATGTGTTTAGGGAGCACTTTCATCATGTTAAGCTGATTTAAGGTGGATTGGGTCTCCCCTCACAAGCTGCTCTCAATTTGTTTGTCTCCTTTATCATCTTAACAGTACGTCAGGATTGAGAGGAGTTCAAAAGCTCTATTCTGCTGCATTCAAAGTATCTGTTTACCCCTCGCACTGTACAACCGAGTCATGCATTTATCATCTCATTTGTATTCTATAGGTATTGACACGAAAGCACTTCAACAAGCGTGTATGTCAGCTCAGTTATGTAGGGAGTCAGGAAGTAGGAATTTACTAGATTTTACACATCCCATGGGAGTCTCTACAAGCTTCACTGTTTGTCTGTTATTTCATAGGGAAAAAATCAAACAATAACCTGATCTTTTTGAAGGCAGCACACATCAGACAAGAATTGTTTCAGACTTTGAATCCTCTGTAAACAAAACTTCACATACAATTTTCTGCTGCCATATCGGACTGATGCAAGGAACTTCATGGTTGCATCTGATGTCACGCTGCAGGTTAGACGGTTAGGCACTAGAGGGCAGCAGAGTGTTTGCATCTCGTGCCGATTGATTCTATGTGACGTAAATAAAGTCCCTCTCCATTAAAACTCCTTGTTGTTACTTCAGTTAGATGTTGGTTGATCACTGAGCAGAATAAAAGGGGCAGCAAAGTTTCTATGTGCTTACATAAAGTTTAGAGCATGAACGTATTAACATGACTTTGTGATATCAAGACCAGTCCTTTCAAAGAAGTCAAACAAGTAAATGTGCTTGTAAGAATTTGTGGGTCATTTCTTGAATTTGAGCTGTGGATCAGTCAGATATCAAATTATCATCAAACTTCAAATGATAAATGAGGATTTAAAGAAGGCACTTTTATATAAAGTGACTTCCCCTGTAGAGCCTGTCTAGAGTAGTAGTTTTACTCCACTAAAGAGCCCTTAATTATGTTGGTACAGATTGATCCTAATTGGATTGATGTCTTTCTGGGACACAGCTGGACCAGCAGCTTAAATGAGTCTCACAAATGCCTTATGCTAGCTGTTGGTACTGGATTCATTTAAATCCATGATTTATCTGCAGATTAATCATACTTTCTTTATACATAAAGCATTTATTAAGCCATTCATGTTCACTTATTTATTAAACTGCCTTATTACAACTTTGTGAACTTCGCTTGGGTGAATTGTTCTGCAGTCTAGACAGTTATTTTAAGTCCAGTTCAAAGTAACCGTAGCAGCGAAGCTTTTATATCCCGCTATCTGTAACATCAAACTAACCAGGAACTGAGGAAATAATTGGAAACACATTATACAATATATCTGGCCAGCTACCTGGCCAGCACTTATTATCTAATAAAAAATAATTGGTGGCAACTGTTACAATAGGAAGTGATTTATTTGATTGGCATATTAACACAGCAGTCTCCCTTTCTGATTGGTTACAGCAGAGGCAGATCTGTCTACCAGCCATCCAACATGGCAGCAATATAAACACTGTTTCTCTATATGTGTTGGCACTGTTTTCCTCCTTTCACTGCTATCAGCTGCAGGTGCTGACAGTCTTCCTGATGCTTGATGTTCCTTTACAGATCTGGCTTTGTTGTCTTAGTCTCGCTGAGCTCCTGGCTGCACCTGCGGCTGTTTGCCCAGCTTCTTCTCATGGACTGGGAGGAAGACGCAGAGGAAACCCGTTTGTTGGAGGCAAAGCGTTCTGGAGGGGATTGGTTGTGGAGACAGACAGCGTGATTTTCAAACGCAAGTCTATCGTTTTCTGTAATTTGCTGGTCTGCAGCAGTCTGTCACCTCCTGTACAAAGTTGAATTATATTGACATTGTAATCAGCATTTAGATTGTGATATAGTTCCTGACTGAGCAGGACAGTCCAGCTTAGACTCCTTTGACCACTTGGTGGTGCAGTAGTTCCACAGCTTTAAACCAAACTGCTTAAACTCAGTTTAAACCAGACAAAAATAAGAAAACCACCGGAGCTCCACATCAAGGCTACAGCTCTTGATTTCTCAGAAATACCCAAAAGACAAAACGGATTAGCAGACATTTGGAAAAGTTTATATGAATAAAGCTCACTTATAATTGGTAAAATTAAGCTCCGTTTTACAGGCCTGGATCCATAACAGTACTCAGTAAATGGGGGGGAAATGTGTGTGTGTGTGTGTGTGTGTGTATGTGTGTGTGTCAAAACCTCACCTACAGTATCCTCTGTGAATAATGTAATTTATAGACTTTGGCAGGGTGGGGATCAGAATATATGTCTGGAATTTATAGCGCAGCGCCTGAGAGGGCATTTAATGAAAATAGGAATTAATTGCGTTAAATCTCTCAGTGGTGAATGTTAAGCAGAGCATTTAGAGTTTGGGGAATGTTCTTGAATTTCCAGAGGCGGACTTTCAACTTTGGTGGAAAAAAAGTAATTGACACAAATGAGTCCTGAAATTAAGGTCATAATGTTGAAAATGCATACTTTTCAGACACAATCTGCTGTTGAAAGGATATATTTCTCTTACTTTCTTTAATCTGAAGCTTCATTCAAAATGCATTCAGTGCATTAGGTTGTAGATTAATTAGTCTGGAGCCACAGAACAGCAGTCATTTCTGGAAAGAGGAGAGAAACGAGAGGAGCAATGGAGAAGAAAAAGGGGGTTGGATGGAGAATGGTACTTTTAGCCTAGGACTAGCGGAGCCAACAGCAGCAGCCTGCTGTGGAGACTCTTGCTGAGTGAGGCTGAAGTCAGTGGAGCGAAGGATGAGGTGGAAGGAAGGGAGGGAAGGACTGAGGAAGTGAAAAAGTGAGGAATACACAACAAATCTGAAGTGGCATAACTGGACATGCTTTGGCTTGCCCCAAAATAACACACTGATCCCTCCCTGTTTTTTATCCCATCTGCCTGCTGCTACAGTTTGCTCCTCTGGTTTGTTTACATGTTTTTCCCCCTGACCCTCCTTATCCTCACTCCTCTTGCTTTCCTCACTCACATCCCTGCTTTCCTTCCCCCACCCCCTC
>CAFUXE010000011.1:0-18957 GCA_903364295.1 Serranus cabrilla | reverse complement strand
TTAAGTGCACTTCACTGCCTCGCTAAGGCCTCAACAGACGATACACACTGCATGCACTGCTGAGTCTAAACTAAAGGCACAATCCGGTGCCTAACCACAAGCCAAAGCAGCTTGCACACAGCCGGCAAAACACACAAGGGCTTCAGACACTTTGTTCTGTTAGAGATCTTCTTTTTGAATAACAACTCATCATGTTTGTCATTGAGAATGTTCTGAAGCTAGGCAAAGCAATATCTGAAAATAAGTGATGGAAATAGTATTAGGATCCCTTACTTACCTAATATTACTAATACCACACTGCAGAATTACTCCACTACAAGTAAAAGTCCTGCATTCAAACCCTTACTAAAGTAAAAATACAAAAGTATCAGCATCAAAAAGTACTAAAAGTATCAAAATTTAAAGTTGCAGAATCCAATATTTTTTTAAGATTGTTTGTATTGATGCATTTATGTAAGCAGTGTTTTAATTGTGTCAAGATAGGGCTCATTTTGCTACTTAATATTATTTAAAAAAAAAAAAGTGTAATCACTTTAAAATGACTATTTTAAATCTTGAGTTACATAAATGGAAATACTCAAGTAAAGTACTAACATTACCTGAAGTTTGTACTATACTTAAACTAGTACTTGTACTAGTAAATGTACTGTAATGCTGTTATTGCTTTGTGTAAACATTCTTACAAATGAGTTTCTTTAAACAGACTTAAGAAGTTTTTTGGCTGTATGTATGCAGATGAATTAGTTCATAAAAACAACTGAAAAATAACTCACTAATAACTGATGTTGTCTTGAGCTGACAGAGGTGTTTTTCTCCAGTCAGTGAAGCTCCTTCAGGGTGTGTATTAAGTTGATGATACCACTTTTATACAACTCAGTGGTCAAGTCAGTTGTCACTTTCTCTCTTCTTGCTTGGCTGGGCAGTATGAGCCCTGCCAACGGAAATTGGCTGAAAACCGTAGCAACGGAGATTACAGGTGTCAAACTACCTCAGCTGGCTGACAACTGTAACAAGCAGGCTGTCAGGGGAGCTAAGGCTACACTAAACCGCCCCCCTGCATCTCATTTATGAAGGGTTACAGTGACTCCCCTTAAGGCTCAGATTGAAAGATGCCAGGTCTAACTGGAGGACAAATGAGCGGGGGAGGCTCTACTTAATGTGCAACAAACAGACGGGTGACAAATTAAAGCAACAACATGAATAAATGAATGGAGAAGTATAACAATTATAAATGCATCCACACAGGGCACAAGGGGTCATTGACTAGTTAAATGAATATGTAAATGATGCTATGGCCTTCAGTTAGAGTCAACCTGACTGAACACATTTTAAAGCTACATTAGCATTAAGACACCAAATCATGGCTGTATAAAGAGAACTGGGTACAGAGTTAGAGGTGGATCCCACATTTATTCCTGGGAAAGCTACTTAAAATGTTTGGCGTCTGTGTTTGAAATACAAGGATCTTCTATGGCTCTTCTGCATCTGTGGCTCCATAGAGTAGCAATAGATATTTCTGATGGCCGAGCTCCAAACGTCTGGTTTTGCACTAACTTTGTTGTAGTTAAAACAAGAAGAGATCAAAACCTTGTATATCGCATTAAAAAAAAAATGAATCCGCTGAATTACAGACGTCTCTTTTTGTCTTTCTGTGCCCCACTGCATCATGTGACAGACGTAGAGGTTGTAATTCCACCATTTGGCCACTACAATAATTGTCTTGAAAGCCCAGAACTGTTCCTGGGGGTCTGCACAGAATAAAGGATATATAGTGGAGGAATGGGGTTTGTCTCTCTGGTAGAGTACCACTGATTTTAAAGTCCATGCTTCTTCTTTTGAGTCAGGTTTCACAATCATTTTAGTCTGCTGCTTGCTCAACTTGTTTCATTCAGTTCAGCAAAAAACTAGGCCTATACAGACACCGTTTACAGTTTACAGCTCAGCAGCCATGACTGAGTCATCACATCATGGCTCTTTCAGTGACTTTTAATACGTTTTTAATGAGGTAGTAATGCGTATCATGGCTGAGCTGACAACATTGCTCCTAGCTGCCAGGAAGGAGAGGCCAGTTTGAACATTCAGTGCTAAGACTTATTCATACATGTGCTTAACACCTCTTTGGATTCTATTCCTGGTGGGTAAGATTATGGTTTTCCTATGGAGAAATATAGAAACATGTGTTTGATAAAGCTGGCTTTTCATCTGTTGTAGGTTAAGTTGACTTAATACGGATTATATCAGGTAACTAGCATTGATTCCTTTATGCTTAAGGAATGCAACTGGTTTCTGAACTGTCTGCAAAACAGTTTCTTTATTCTCTCAAAGATGATTTGTAATGGAAAAGAAACATTAATCCACATAATCTGATGCCATGTCAATTGCAGGAGAATCCACTAGTTTAACTGCTCTGCATGGTATTAATATATTAAGCTTATCTACATAATAACACTGGCAAATCCAGTATTGAGGTGGAGTTGTAAATGTAAAATAAGACGTCAAAGTAAGTAGACAAAATCTGTTGTTTCAGTGTGTCACTGTCACCTTTTAGCTACAGGTTGTGAACCTCAAATGAGCTGCCTGTAAAACTGTAGAGTCTCTAATTTCTCAGCTATGAAAGATAATTACAAATCTAAATTGAATCTTTTGAGTTTTAGAAATTCATAATTGTATTAACTGTACATGCATATGCTGAAAGCTAATTAGATTCAATAAGGAACTCAAAAAGATTATGGAAATTATTAGATACTGGATTACATACTGGATTCAGATTCCATGAAATGCCTTACATTCCTACCTTCCTATTTCATTCTTATGTTGTCATGCTCACGTTCAGTTGTATGCATCCAACTGCTCTCAATGCCAATAGACCTGCACATCAGGAGCAAGCTGTTCAAGCAGGCTGAGTCAAAGGATCACAGCGTGTGGTGAAAGGTGCTCACATTTCTTTTCCAAAAGGGTGACAGGCAGAAATAAATGTTTCTATGGTATAATCAGTTACCTGATCCATAGTGCAACCTTGAGCTAAAGCATGGCATTTGAGACAGCTGAGATAAGACATTCTCCTTCCTGAAATAAATTGTAATCGATACTGACACAGACTGATAGAACCTGTAGCGGAAAGAATGAATCTATTTACAAGACATCTCTTGGTTTTTAAGCGGTGATTATTAACAGCGAACTGACCAAACGCAGCAGCATGGTTTAATGAGTCTGGGGCCCATGGCAGGGCAGGAGACTTTCCAGGTCGTCGGTTGAAGAATCTGGGTCGTGGGCTTAAGACATTTAAGTACCCATGTCAAGAAAAATCTCAGGCTGAGGCTTTAATAGTAGCTTTAGTATCACTTCCAGCCCAGTGGCTGACTGGGGCTTCATGCCTGCTTCCCTTCTAACTGGATGTATTCTGCATCAGTGGATCGCCTTCACTGAGATACATCTAATATGGCTGATGCATGGTTCCAGCCTGGATTTCAGGAGGTTTATCTCGCACATCCTTTCTGCTGTTCTCGTCCTCTTTCTGCGGTTGTGAAGGGACTCCTGATATGTTTGTTTTCCAGCTGGATGCAATTCAACATTGATAGCACTTATCTGAGCTATGCTGATATTCCCTGGCACTGGGAAGCCAACAGGATAACCCTTCTCATGTGGCACTTCTGGCAGGCGGACTTCAACAGTGGCTCGAGCTGATCTCAGGAAGAAGTTTCAAAGTTTGGGTACACGCCAGAACAAAAGTGGCAGGGGAAGATTAGTCCCAGTCCCCAAGCAAATCCAGTGAAAATGAAGAAAAGTTTTTTGCTGTGTTATTGTTTAAGTATTCCCGAGGCAATGTACCACAAAGTAGACTGCGTGTTTTTGGGTTGTGGACCCAGAAAATGAGATTTCTGTTAGATAAGCCTAAACCGCCTGACCAATCACTTTTTCCAGGCAAGAAAATGATCAGGCCCAGCACTAAATATTGGAAAACAACAAATTTTACAGTGCAGTAATTTTATTATTTGTAGTTTCAGTCAAATGAAAGTTTTGTGCTGAGAAGTTGACATTTACAGCTGCACTGCTTTATGCCTGCTGTTCTTAATGTTATGTGACAGGTGGGGGGGAAAAATCCACATTAACCATGAGTTAAAATGAAAATAAAAGAATACTGTCATTGCAGAATTATGTCTCAGGTATAAAGCACAGAGCTACTAGCTTTATGATATTCATGAATAATGTTTATTTTCCTGTAACAACCCATATCCTTAAATTATTTTACGGAAGGCTTTCTCACACACACATTTCTTTCCTTCCTCGTTGTGCTTTTGTCGCCGTTGGTGTTTGCATTACATTCGAATGGACATCTGGATATAAGAGGGCATTTAAGGACGGTGGAGAGAGAAGGTGTGTGTGTGTGTTTGTGTTTTAGGCAAGCTGGTAGGTGGAGACGTGGGTGCAATGTGCTAGCAATGGCTTTGCTAGTTACCAAGGAACAGCTGGCCATTAAAAGGCATTTCAGGGAAAAAAAATCAAGGTGTGTATGTGAGAGAGAAGACCATTTTTCATCCAGCATTATTCAGCAGTGAGAGAAACAAACACCTGATACAAAGCCAGTGTGAAAGTATATATATATATACTTAACTACCCCCCAAAACAATCATGACCTTTAAATAAATGATGTGCTAAACTTCTTTGGGGAACAAATTGTGAAGTCACGAAAAGACTTTAAATTATAAAATTAAACATAAATTCAGTTAGAAATGTATCAGATACACTGTGCAGAGCTTCCTTTGGACTGGCAGAAATGAATAAGATCAATAGTCCTATATTATCAATTCATTTTCCATGATTTTATAAATATATGTAAACAATTCAATATAACCTGGACTGGCTCAGCCTCTAAAGAGATTTGTAGGATAACTAATGACATTACAAATGGAGGCTTGGTTGAATTTGAACATGTATCTGATAACGAATGCCTGCAGCAAACTAAAAACAAAACATGAAAATATACTACATGAAAACCTTCGTGACACAGTGGGGCTATTAAAGGACAGAGAGGTAGTTTAGTGGAGCTGCTATGCCACAACAAAAAAAGTGATCAGTGATTTATTGTCACATTGACGAAGCGAAAAAAAATACAAATACAAAAGCAAAGGTGAGAACAACATAATATTTACCCTCACACATCTGATCTGATATAAAATCTATATATAATATAATAATATTTAAAAAAAAAATGTGTGGGCTCTTGAAAGAAATGTTCTCAGATTCAAAGAGAAGTTATTTTTAGTTTCTACTTGTTTCACAGAATATTAAATTAACGTCTTAGCCTTAATTATTAGTGTTTGTTGTCTGAATTAATGCTGCTGTAATGTCTGCCACCCTCACCTCTTAACAATGTTGTGTGTGTGTGTGTGTTGGCAGCGGCCAGTGTTTGGTATCTTAAAACAAGATACAACGTGAGGATACAGATGCACTGGTTATGTAGCTCTCTCTGCACTTCATTTATGTATTTGTTTATTCTTTTTTTGTTTTATCCACAGAAAAAGTTTTTTTTAATCCACTCAGTAGTTGCATTTCCATCAACAAATTTCTCTGCATAATTTGAAGATTTGCATGAGAAAAGCTTGATGGAAACACCAAACTTTTATAAAACTGTATGAAAGTTTTTACGCTCGCTTAAGGCAGTTTTTGTCTTTTTCAAATTGTTCATGTGCTGGACAGGAGATGGAAACACTTAACAACACAAATAACAAATAACTTCTGACGTAGCGAACATTTAACTCACAAGACTGATCGGCTGTTTCCACTGACATGAAAGAACAATTATAAGTTGAATCCAGTTCCTGAAGACTTGGCAAAAGTTATCAAACCAGCAAACTCTTTCGTTGTTGTTTTTTTCTCTTTCGCGCAATCTCTTCTTCTTCTTCTTCTGTTTACTGACGGATTAGCCTACACCAAAGTATGTTAATGCAGCCTTGTTTATTCAATCTAGAGCAGTTGATGGAAACATTGCTGATTCACATTTTCTATAATGTGACATTTCTACTTTAATGCAAACACAGCTCGCAATTAAACAGTGTGGCATTGGAGTCTGATCTCTCTCTCTCTCTCTCTCTCTCTCTCTCTGTCTCCCTCTCTCTCTCTCACACACACACACACACACACGAGATCATCACCTCTCCTCTTCCCATCGCCCATCAATCACAAGTTTCATAGTTTCATCCCTCTCTCCCACTCCGTACTGTAGCGCTGACTCTCACGCCTATCTGTCTTCTGCTGTCTGGCAAAAGTGGTTGGGTGTTGTATCCAATACACACCCATGAGCTTCAGATAAAAAAATAAATAAGTGGGTGGATGGAGAGATGAACAGAGGTTAGAGACAACCAGATATCAGTAGTGATGTAGAGATGATTAAAAACAAAAGAAAAACCCTGTAGTCATTAAATTAATTTTTTCTCTTGTTCAGAAATCTATTACGTTAGCATGTCAAGTACAAATATATAGAAAATGTCAGAGATTATAAGGTCTACGCCAACTGATGTTCTCTTTCCAGCAGTGATGACAAACTTTAATCAATTCCAGAGAGAAAGAGAAAATACTTAGTGACAAAAAGAGCACTTCAATAATTCGTTAGACATTAGCAGGGAATGTTTTGTGTTGGGTAAGCGCCAGACTCCCTGAGGTACACTAGCAATCAAATATGAACATGGCAATGCAACACTGCTTCAATATTGATGTTGTTTGCTGCAGGCCCTCTTGATTCAATAGCAAAATAATACATGGATTTACCATTAAATTTAAATGTAATCCTTTAAAATGTAAGAGGTTTGTAATATTGAGGAAAATCAAGGAGTGGTGTTTGGTTTTATGTTTTGAAGCACCGAGGTTGGCAGTAAAATAGTGCCATCGCCACCTTCATCGTCTTAGTCCGTGTTATTGTTTTGAGACAACTTTCAGAGCAGTTATTTCCCCGAAGCGTTAGACTAAGCTTGTTGGCTCGGTTGCCACTGTAAATGCTTTTGAATTCAGCCTTTATGTCTTCAATACTTATACATGTCAGGTTTTTATGACTCAGTTTTCAATGCTTTCAGGTTCATGGCCTCTTGCACTGCAATTGTCTTGTTTTCACAGTCGGTACATTTAACAGATAGATTCTCTTTTTCTGAATTTCACAAGCTATTAAGATGACTCTTTGGTTCAAGTGGAGTCCATGAACCCCCCAGATACTTGCTGAATAAATGTTTTGATTGGTTGATCGTTTCCAATACACTTTTCTCTGTCAGTCTTCCGACAGGTGGAGGTTAGACAGCTAAAGAGTTCTTTTATTGCTTTGTTTATCACATCACATTGAATACATGTCTCATAAACCATGTGGCTTAAGTGAGTTTGCACAAGTTGCACTGTGTACAGGTTATGATTCTCTATAAGAGACTCCTGGCTCTAAATGTTGAGATGCTGATTTTGAGCCAAAGGTATTAGTTTGCATAATTGCGACCATACACATCAGAAAATGTTGTCGTTTGCATCCCAGATGTCTTCACACAGCGTCCTGCTGTTTTATTGGCTTTAGACACATGGCATTTTATGTCCAATATTGATTAGGATGGCTGATCATTTTTACTTTCACATCTCCCAATCATAGTAACTTGAGGTCGCCCTCAGGCTATACTGAATGTAACATAAGAGGACTGTACGTGGAGTGGCTGCTGCTACACTATGCTTCCACTGTAATCAAAGAACTGGGTGCACTGACTGGATGCCTCCACCTTGGCTGAAGTGCTGCTCTACTATTTCCCTTTGCAGACGCTGGTGATACTTATAGCGTGTTCTTGCTACTCTAGCTCAACGTAGTTATTTTTGTCATAGTCTTCATTATGGTGCCTACTCACCCGCTCGACTCTGAAACCAAAGCTTGCTCTGCTTTTGCACTCTGCTCTCTCCTTCTTTAACGACCTTCTCTTTCTTCCCACAGTCGTTTACACGCTGTTTAGTTCTGTTAGCTTAGCAGTTATAGCGATGGCCTTTTCTCTCTCTCTCCTCTACCCTGCTCTCTTTTGCTCAGTGTGTCGAATGTTTAACTATTCCTCTGCCTTCCAAGGTAATAATGGTATATGTTAAAAATGTCTCCACTCCATTTTTTCATTTCCAAAACGGAATTCTTGTCACACTTTATGACGTCATCACCCTGAAGACAAAACAATTTAAATAAAGTGGTATGGCCAAAATTTTTGTTATTGCGGTTATGTAAATGTAATTAGTACTGATAGACTGCTGCAAAACAAGCTAGTAAAGCAATAATTGGTATTTTTCCATCATTTTGTAACCTTGATGTTATGTTAATTTATGCTGCGCACAGCATGAGTCTGCAAACAGCAAAAGTGAAAGTAATTGGTTACCTCACTGAGAAATTGGAGGTGCAGCCTATCGCCTGCAGCTCTTCATCTATCAGCTCACTGTGGCTGCTCCTGCTGTTCATTAGCCTACTTGCTGCAATGTTACAAACTGATCCGTTGTCAAAAGAAAATGCTGAAAATAACCATTGTCTTGTTCTGTGGACATGTTTTGAATGACTATGGTCGGTGTCAATCTCAATGTGACTAGTTCACAATAAAAGTCATGCCATGTCAAGGCCTTTCTTTTAAAGGTGCTGCAGTAAAAGTGGTTTGGTTGCCATAGCAGTACCTTAATGCAGCATTTTTTCAGTGCACGTTGGGCCACTGATATCAGGCTACTTTTACAGAATAGATAGACATGCAAATCAGGCTACGCAGCATTTAAATATTGATTTAGAATTCAAAGTCAGCGTGCAGCACAGAAATGACGTGGTTTCTCTCTTTCAGTGTGGACTTGGGCACCTGTTGGTCAGTGGTGGGGGAAACACTGGTGTGGGTTTGTTTTATTTGTTCTTTAGAACGTAACATAACGGCCATGGAACAATCAGAAACCAAAGTTTTATTTCTCTGATTCACAGCTTTGTTCTCGCTAGCACCTCAAAGGCTCGACCACCGCTAGCCTCTCTCTCCCGCATGCTCTTTGGAGACACAGACTAACAATAAGTTAGATGTTATACATTGTAAATGTCATATATATTTCTAAATGCCTCTAAGAAAGTCTTGGAGTACATTGTTGAATAAGAGATCGGAGTGCACAGACATTGTAGATATGTTACATTAGCAGAACCTCATAAAGGAGTAGTACCTCTTCAACCAAACACTTCAAGGTAATCAGTACGATTGGGACCTTGAGTGTTTTCAATGTGATAAATGTCTTGAAGTGTTAAGAATCTTTTCAATATGCAGAAATTAAAATAAAAATTTACATTTTAATCCTTATTTTCAGTTTACTATTGTGCATTCAGAGAACTTTCTCAACGGGAGTGCAGGAAGAGAATGAGGAATAAAAAAAATGCGTCATCTGTCATTTACCATTTGAGGCTTTCGTGCCAAGAAAAATTACAGCTCAAGTGTTCTGACAGCATGGGTGGCAAGAAAGCAAAATAAACTAAATGATAACGTAACACGTTCCTCAAATTCTATTTACCTGTTATGACATTGTGGGCTAGTGATTCTATCCATAGGGTTGTGAGAGCTCAAGCACACGGTCTATGTACCAGCCAGGAATACACAACAATGGGCTGCACGTGGCTCCGGCTAAGAAGAATGTAAATTTTCAGTGGGTTCAACACAAGTGACCCTTTCATATTAAACAGAGCCATTTTATTCATTGTTAACATAAGAACATTGCATAATAGAGTTTTAATGCAGTAATTTGCTTTTTCTGTTTTTATAATGAGATCTTTTATCTCAGAGTGGGAGCAATACTGGATTTTTACAGTGACTGTCTAGTGCAGCACAGTCACACAAACGTGCAGACACACACACAAACACACACCCTAATGACCTATACCCTACACCTTTATTTTCTGGGTCATGAGGTTATCTTATCGACAGAGTTTAATTTACCTGAGTCGATACTGCAACCGTCCATGTCTGTATGTGCTGCTGCTGCCAATAATTGAACACGTGAGCCCACAACATGCTAGTGCCAGCGTGTGTGTCTGTGTGTTTGTGTCAGAGTTAAGTGCAAGCAGAAGGGGTTAGCATTTGTTGGTATTCAGGCCTCCCGAGGTATCTTGAGCTAATGCAGCAAAGCAGTAATGGAAAATCTGATTTTTAACATTAACCCTGACCTGTTTTTTACACATTCAGCTGGCAAATAAAATAATCAGATATGGGTCTGCACTTTTCAAAATACTTGACCCTCTTGGCCGCATATTTATAACATAATAAATATTTTTTCTTTTGATTTATGTTTGTAGGCATTTAGCCAGTGTCTTTAGAAGAAAAAAGATTAATTTCTACAACCACCTGTATTGAAACTAATAGCAAAAGTCAGAATGTTCTGAAAAAGAAATATTATATTTGAATGTAAGAAAGAATGAGAGCTAAGTAATGTGCAAAGGTAGAAGATATGAGTACACATGCAAGGAGAAGGCGATTTAACATAAAAAGGGTAATGTTTGGAATAGAGATACAGGACAAAGAATCTGTCACACTGAAATATTTGAAAACACAGAGTTGTAGGACTTGGACTATCACATGTGTAGTATAATATCCAGTTCATTGTTCAGCATTATTTTCCATCTACCTCTAAGCTGTCTACTCTACAAGTTACTCTGGGAGAACAGAGAAAACATTGTATTGATAAATTACAGCACAGGGTGCCATCTCTTGTGTCAGTTCTTCCATGAGCTCTTGTTAATAAGTTATTGGAGGAGTTGGTCCTCTTGGGTAGACACACATTATTTTAAGAGCATAGATTGACTACAGACAGGTCCATTGTCAAGTGTTCATGAGAGGAACAGAGAGAAACAGTGAGTGAACAAGGACAAGCTGTGTAAGGTGTAACTGTTAAATTTTGAAACATTTACAGTTTTGTTAGGTTAAGGGAATAAAACTACTTTATAGTGCTATGTGATGTAAATCTATGCATGGAAGTTTATCCTACCCATGGATGTTTTCCACTTCCCTCTTTGCTTTTATGGGCTTGAATCTGTGATATTGAGTCTGCAGACAAAAAGTTTCTCACACTGTGCCCTGGAGCATTTCATTTGTTGTTCCAACTGGAAGTTTTGACTTTAGCTTTGAAAGGTTGCTCAGTCGTGCTGTCTAACTTTCTTGTTCCAAGCACTGTCCTTGTTCATTGTGCAGCAGGTCAGGTAGTGTCTGGTGCCAGATTTGCCCCCACTGTTTGTTAGTGTTGGATTTGATTTTACAGATTATTCTGAAGGTGCTACATGGTTTGGCCCCTAGCTACATTTCTACCCCTCTAACCCCCTTCAAGCCAGAAAGCACCTGAGGTCTTTAGACAGAGCCCTCCTGTCTGATCCACAGTCATGACTGAACACCAAAGTAGACCTATTTGACTCAATATACTGTGTAGAACAGCCTCTACAAGCAGCTGAGGCTAGAAACACCATCTCACTTGGATCTAACTGTCTTTGAAGCCCATTCCTACAGTATGAGATTACTTATTCAGTCTCTCTGAGAATTATTCTCTCTGCTTCATAGGTGAATTCCACTCTACACATTATCAAAACCCCAAATCAGTTGTTTTTCCTGGCTCAAAATGAGCAAAGGTGGTACCATACTGATCAGTGCACACATACACTTGCCTTAAACTAATTCAAGCAACAGTTATAAATGACAGAAATCCACCAATTGCAAGGCTTGCTGGGCATAGTGTTTACTATGAAGACACATGAACGCTATGCAGGAAAAAGCCTGGCAAATCCTCATATATCACTGCTGAAATGATCCTCTTTATATACTTCTAGGTCTAGGTTGCCTTAAGAAATGAAAACTCATTTTATTTTAGTTAGATGCCATGACTGGAAGAAGTTAAATAGGTGTGGATTAATAACAAGGCATTATAGTGTTTTACAACTTGAAGTTTCACATGTATCATAGTGTCATACCTAAAGCGATCAATAGGAGATAATTGGTGGATTTTGTTCAACACTTCTACGAAAGGAGCATGTGTGTGTGTTCTCATGTTACTTTATTTTTAGACTGTGCCTGTGCTGTAGGCGTTAGCATGTTGTAGCTGCTGATGGGAGCCAGAGTCACAGGAACATGAGTCACTCATTTACTTTTTCAGTTTTAGCAGCAACTTCCTCCTCACTGAGTGAAACTTGGCATTGGACCTGCTGATCAAGCTGTTATAGTTTTCCTTAAAATTAATGCCACCTATTGAGCTTTGCCTTTGATAATATTTGATTGATGCAAGCAGTAGTATAGTGGGAAGTATTAGTTTCCACAAAGTCAGAATTGATTTTGACATCTACAGTCTGAAACTCACCTGCCCTTTACTCACGTAACTTTTTAGAGGAAAATAGTCTTAAATCCACACAACTGTGGCCCATTTTCCAACTGATGTTCAAATGCTTTTTTGAGATCTACGTATTGTGACCACATTGAGTGTAATGTGTAAATGCAATTAGGTTTTAAAAGGAAGGAAATGTCATCCATTGAGGGATTCATTTATTGTCTTTAAGACATATGAACATTAATTAAGATAGATGTTAGATTGTATCACCCAGGTCTAGAAACCAACTTAGTCTTTTTACAATTTGGTCAGTGAAAGCCCAATTCAAATATCCCACTCCCTTCAAATCATAAAGCAACAATATGCAAAAGCGTAGTCATATTAATCAAGTCAAAGTCAAAGCCAATTTATTGTGATTCACGCACATACATGTATACAGATGAATGAAATGTCGTCCCTCATGGTTCAAGGTGCAAAACAGAACAGATTCAGTAATGTAATGTGAATGTTCATGTAATGGCCTGTGTTGCAGTCAGACAGTAATGGTCCAGCTAAGGTGCTGTTTAGATGAAATTCCTAGTTTAAATTAATATAGTTTAAAGAGAGTAATAGTGACTGTTTTCATCTCTAACCTCTTATAAGGTAATGATAAGATTTGAGCCAAGACGTCGGACCAACTATTAGGGTCCAATATCACTCTCTTGAAAACATTAGTGACTTTTTTGTCCATGTGCCTATATCATGGAGATATATTTTATGCTGTGTTTTCATCTATGTGTGAGGATTATGGTGCCTTCTTGGAGTTATTATGTGATAAAGTGTTGTAATTTACAGTTATTTTTGGATCCACTTGAGCCTCACCTGCTTCTACTTAAGATGTTGATTTCCCAGGATGACTTGTGACAGCTCTCACAGAACAGTTGTCAACTTCTTCTATCCAGCTGTGGATGAATAGTACAGTGATAGCTGAAGAGTTTTTTCCAGTCTAAAAAGTTACTTTCACACAACCTGTCTTGTGGCAGCTTTACATCCCTGTGTACTGAAGCTCCTTATTGTTGAATATCTGCATAAAAAGAATAATGTAGAAAAGAAGACCTTGTGCTGTGACTGTGAGGTAATGACACCACATCCACACATTTTCCATTGGTGTCTTTGTCAGCTGAAAATGTTCTGATGAGAAACACAAGTTCTCATTTGTGTGTGGGCGTATTACTGACGTTCATATGACAAGTAAGAATACATACATATGAGGGTGAAGCAGAAGGTCATTTACACCAAGACAAACAAAATGTCTAACCAGGGAGACGGTGAGATACTGGAACTTCTGTTGATTGATCAGACAAATCCAAGAATGTACAAGAGACGTGTTGTTTATGACCAAATTGCCAGTCAGCTAAGTGAACGCAGGATAACCTGGGCCATGTCCTGCCCCCTGCATGCTTGCAGGAAAACATGCATTGAAAACAATTTTGATGATGAGTTAATCGCTTGTTGCTTGATTAATTCATTGTTTCAGCTCTTATTACAACCACAATTTTAGGAATTGTGATAGACTCATGTTGGTAATGCAGCAAACACCTCTGTTCTGGGTTAGGGTAAAAACATGTTATTGAAGGTGTGTTCACATCCTCTTAAATGCCAGAACAGGACAAGGCTGGGTAGGAGGGTAGTGCTGATTTAAAAATGTTCAAACCAGTTTGATATTAAGCCAAACTCCCAGCAGCCGCTCCCAAATGGAACATAATAAGAATGAGAGAGTCCATGAATGAGCGTGTAGTGACTCCAGTCCACTTGTTGGCCTTAATGCGCCTCTAACTCATGACTTCTGCCATGTCTTTTTTTCATCTTGTGTTTACAAGATGTCTCATTTATGTTTTAGGTCTTACCTTTTTGGTCACCTTTAACTACAAAATGTTGCCCTATTGATGCAGTTTTAGTTCCCCCCTTTAAGAATGAAATGCATTCTAGTAAGCAAACACAATGTGCACCATGCAAATCTTTACTCTCCAACCACAGTTGATCTCCTTAGTGTTGCTGGTCTCAGGTCAGCAGTAAATTGGCATGGTCTGACAGACACTCGTGGCTCCATTGTCATATAGGTTATTGCTAATGATATATAAGTTGGATCTGGCGATGTCATAATGTCATAATACCCAATGCTAGTCAGACAGTTTGCATATAATTAAAGTGGTTAAAACTCGATTGGCTGACCCAGCGAGCAAAACCAGAAATTGACCTAAATCTATTGGTGGATCATATTGTAGAACTCACTGATTATTATCAATATCTGAAGTAGTAAATGTTGTCCATGCTTGTATGAGCTACCACGAGGCACATTCTGAAAGCAGCATTTTGGGGTGTGAAAATGTTCAGCTTAGTGAAGACAGTGGATTTGTGTTTTCTGGTGTGGCTTCGAGGCCTGTAGGTCTGATCTTGTAGAGCTGTGATTGTAGAAGCTGACATTTGCCACAGGTGGAGCTCTCAGGCTGCCGGTACAAAGGTGACTTCACACTTGCTCAGCCTGAATTAGCAGATGTGACTCAGAGATGGTGTACAGAACTTGTTTAAACGCGGATATAAATCACAGAGGCAAGTGACATGCAACCCTGGACACATTCCTGTTTTCCTCCGTAACTTGCTGAACAGAAGGTGCAAGAGTTATAGTCTGCAAGGACTGTTTGTTCTTTTAGAACAACATACTCGTTGCCCTGAACACGCCTGTTGCCACGGTAACAGTGGATATACTGACACCAAGGGGGAGAATGTATACACATCCATCTGATGACAAGCACAGTGTCTCTGACGCACGTGAATAAAAAATGAGTGATTTGGCTCCTTCTTTGATCCTCTGCCTCTCCTTGCTTTCTAATTCCTTAATTCCTGTCTCAGCTGTGTGTCGCAGGATGAGCCGCTCTCCTCTTTTCTCTCCGTTAGCTCGCTCTGCCTCTGTCGCATTGAATCCTCCCTGTCTGACTGTGTGTGTGTCTCTGTTTCTGCTCTTCAGCTTCCCTCTTATATTTGCTGCAGTGCTTTGATTTGAGCTGGAACGCTTTAAGCTCGCAGTGGCAAAGAGAGGTCACACTTTCAGACACGCACATGCACACACTCAAACACACAGGAACACACACTTTAAAGCCTGTGTGTGTTAAAAGAAGGAACAAAGCACATCAGCTGTGTACGTATGTGTGTGTTTTTGCCCTTTCTGACACCTGGGGCTAAACCAGTTCTGTGGAACAGTTTCGGCACTTAATGAGATGTCTCATCACATACACACATGCAGGATAAACACTCCCTTCCTTCCCAGTCTTTTTCTCTCACACTCTTACGTGCACATACTTGCAGCGGCGTGGAGTGTCACTAGCTGTAGTATCAAAAGGGCTTGAGATTGACACTGTGGGGGTGATAGGAAATGATCCATGTCCTAGCTAGCCAGTGGCTATCATTTCATGCATTCATTAGAAATTGAATTTGTCAGTGTGGTCAGCACGCAGCATTGATCTGTCCTGTTAATTGATGTGTAAATTGTTAACTCCTCACCCGTAAGGTTGCCCATGGCTTAGAGCTGCACTGCTGTGCTGCTATTAGTGTTTAATGATAAAGTTGAGTCTGGGGGAGGGAAGTACAGGCAGATAGTTTCATGTTTCTCGCTTCTTGTCATTTAACTGTGTTCCTAACAGCGTCCCAATTGTTTGGCGACATGCGCCCCTGCGAGTTATGAGATCATCACATCAAGAAACTGAGCAGAGCCAAATGTCGGTGTTACACGAGATGTGCCATCAGGGACGTTTCTGTGTGGACATGCAGGGTGGGAGGATTTACTGCCCTGCAAGCCCCTGGCCTGTGATTCTCAGACAGGTGGAAAATTGTCCCCACAAGCAATCTTTGAACAGGGAGTAATGGAAAAGGAATGGAGACGGCGGTGGACCACACCTGCTGAGCAAGTGCTCAAAAATCTCTCATTTGAAAGTGATGTGGGTTTGAAGCCTTGCTGCTGTTTCACTGTGTGTTTTTGATATTGTAGCATTCCATTTAATTCCTGCTTTCACACCATGGTTATCAGTTTTTATCTGTGCTTTTTAAACATCTGACTAGTGCATTTGCCCAAAGCTATTTAGTATCCATTTCATGTCTCTGGCTTATTTTCAGCGATTAGAATCAGCCGGTTGGATATCTAAAGCATTTTTCATGGAGAGTCTAGTGAATTGGCAGTGCTCGTGTCTGGATGGATCAGATCCTGGCTGCGCTGATTGACGGGGAGCTTAGAGAGCGACAGAGCCGTCCATCCCGTCTGTCTGAGACACTATGTAGTCCGTCCTCCTCGTGTATTCTCTCTTTATTCAGGCAGGAGGATTACAGCAAAGAAAGCAGCAAAGCAAGCAGTGAAGGGATTATCGAACAGCAGCAAAGGGATTAGAGGGGAAAGTTGCACCTCAACAGAGCAGTGGACCCCCGTGGCCTATGTAAGAGACTCATGCATGGGTTAGAAAGAGTTGGTTCCTTGGCTAGCTGCAGCCACACAGCTCTGCCAGAATTCCACAGAGCTTCTTCAGTAGGTGTTTGACACAGAGTTGCCAAGACATCACGGCTCTCCCTAGCGGGTATTTACTGTTCATTTGGACAGTGGCAAAGCGGAAAAAGGGAGGCACAAAGAGAAAGCCACAAAGGGGATTTGAACTTTGGCACTCATTTATGGATTAGAGGCAGGAGTTATTAAACATTTTGAGTCTGGGATCCAAATGAGAAATTTGGTCTGTGACCTGAAGACCCAGAGAAATGAAAAGGTTTGCTCCTCTTGTGTTGTTGAGACTCCACCAAAGCAGGTCCTTGACCCACATTCAAGCCACAGTGTCAGTCGAAGGAGTCAAAGGCTGCAGAGAAGTCATGGCTTGATCTGGCAGTGACCAAATGCTGACACAAAACACTGCAACTTTTCTTTGAGTAGCTGACTGCATGTTGACTAATCTGAAGCTCACACTGGCATGAATAATGAATGTTAATTGACATCTCCATTTTCACCATCTGCAGACAGCAAAGTGGTGTATTTAAAGGCGTTTTTCAAACATATAAAGGACAGCATTCTCCAGCAAATGTTGTTTTTTCCTGAACTCAATTTTGAAATTGCTTAAAAAGAAAAATCTGCAAGATATCAATTAAGTGCCTCATGTTTTGCTTTGTCCTTACAGTTGTTGAAGTTATTTAATGTTTTAGCAAAATAGAAAGCTCTGACATTAGCCGCTATAGCAAATCCAGTTTAGTCCAGCCCAGACTGCAGGCTGGTGACCAGTGGCCAGGGCACTTTCTAACTGAAAACAGGTGAAATTGGTGGCACCACGTCACCCATAGATATCCAAATTAAGAGCTTCAACTCCCTTCCTATTCTGCATTGACTAAAATGGAGCAAGTGAATTTGAACTAATTCAGACATTGAATCTAAAAATGTGAAGAAAATATATCATAGTTCAATTCATCTTTTTCTTTTCCATGCATAATAACTATTTGAGGGGCATTTTATGACTATTTTCAGATTTTGTTTTTACATTTTAGACCGAATGGATGATAAATTGTTAGAGAAATGAATCTCCACATTATTGATAATTATAATAATCATTAGTTGCAAGCCTGAATAGAACACATTGGGTTCTGGACCGTCATTTTAAAGACGTCCCTTTGGGCTGTCGGAAATTGTGATGAATATGTTTCATTATCAAATACATTTTACAATCTGAAATGATAAATCTATCATAATTTAAGAAAATAACAGCACATCGGTGCAGAGTGAAAACTGTTGGTTGCAGACCTCTTTCAAGTTAGAAAATGTATTGAAGCTGTGATGCCTTCAGGACACAGTTTGTGAGAAATGTTGAATTAGTATTTATAACAAACACTACAGAGTATCTTTAACAAAAGCAGGCACCTGATTATTTTCAACAAAAGGTGATTACTGAGGCCCATAGTGGACAGAGGAAACGGCTATACAATAGCTTTGTTTTGAAGGCCAAAAGTGGATATGACTTACTTTTAATTTTTGTCCCACTCATTAAGAGAGGGATTGAACATTCACCACAATCTGATTTTCTCTCAGTGTGTCCACTGCCATATTGGACCAGAATAACCTGTATGTGTACATTAGTAGGCCATTAATGTTATCGTTAGTACAGCATACATATTCAGCGAAACAAAAAGTATTGCTTTGAACACAAAGAAGCCACCAGAGCCCTTATTCAGACAGAACATGTTGTTGTAAGTGTGTGTTTAATGCACACCAATCATCAAGAGTCTGTATCTTGCACAAAGCGTGACAGCATGTAAAAGCCACAGGAAACCTTCACAAATGGACACTTGGATTTGATATTTTGCTCGACTTTTATACCATGATTAAAGCAAGGGCTCCACAGCCGTACCAGGATTATTTTTCATAAAACTGTTGAGCTGAAGCACTTGACAAATTGACAAGAAAAAAACAAGAACCTTTATATAAAAAAAAAATTTGGTGCATTTTGAAAACATTTTAAGTTTTGGCTGAAATAAAACAACATGCTATAGTATGACTTTTTGAAAATAGGGCCATTTCGCAACATGGTGTTTCTCTGTCATTTCTGGATAGATTAGCCTCTAATATGTACCAACACACTGAAATTGGGACATTTTAAGCAT
>CAFUXE010000010.1:452232-468180 GCA_903364295.1 Serranus cabrilla | reverse complement strand
TCCACCAATCACAGCTCTTTTCCAGGGTCAAAGGTCGCTGATCTATGCCCAGCTCACTGGACAGGTAGGAGCAGCACATCTCTTCCCTGTCTGATTCTTCATATGAAGGAATATGAAGTATCTGACGGGGAGAGTGTGTCTTATGGAAACTTCGGAGAGAAAGCATATTTTCTGGATGTTCAGGACACAAAAACATTTTGCACTGACTCACTGCCCTGACAAAATCTATGAAGCTGTTTTCATATTGAAAATTAATTAAGTAAAATTAATTTAAATTAACCATGTTGAAACATGAACAACTTTAACAACTGTAAAAACAAAAACAAACAAAAAGTTTTGGTTTGGTTTGTTTTGGTTCATGTATATTACTGTAATACTGCAAAATAAAGTAAAATATTATATTGTATCGCAGCTATATTCTGCGATAATGCAATGAGTCTGCTGCATTTTTGCGCATTATCGTGCTGTCCATTATCCATTTGTATCTTATATTATTGCTTAATACTGTCATACTTTCTGTGGGTTTAGAAATAAGGGTACAAAAAATGTTGATGCAGAAGACAGATGAATTGGATTCTGGAATTATTTTAAATATTATTTCATATTATTTTATAATTTCCAACACTGTAATATTTCTCAGAGTTCAGAGGCAGCAGAGGGCTGTGTGACGGTGAAGTACAGCCTGGCAGGTCAACCCTCTCAGAATCAGCTCCACTTCAGTCTCAAACCTGCAGAGGATTCTGGGTAAAACAAGTTTTTTATTAATTTTATTAAATTGCTGCTCAGTTCTTTTAATTCTTTCAAAAAAGGAGATTAAACCAAGTATTGTTTCATTAACCAAAACCAATATGTGTACATGCAATACTTAGAAAACAAGTCACAGTTCAAAGCAAAGGCTTCAAGATGCTCGGGTTGTTTCCATTATATTTAAGGGAGAAAAAAAACAGTAATGTTACTAAGTATATCAGTTCTTTTGCAGGTGTATTTACTCCTCTGTCCTGTCTGCAGATTAACAGTCCACAGGTTGGCTGCTCGGACTCTGATTCGCTCCCTGGAGATGGAGGAGACAGAGCGCAGAGGGGAGGGAGATGGAGGAGTGAAGAAGAAGGTGGTGGAGCTCAGTGTCCAATCAGGAGTGAGCAGTGTCTTCACTGCCTTCATTGCTGTCAACAGGAGCAACGGCGAGGCGATCCCAGGACCTCTGGTGCGCAGACGTGTTCCAACAGCCAGTGAGTATTTTTTTTTTTTCCATAAAAACAAAAACTGATGATTTCCCCAGCCACTTTGATATTACTAAACAGTGTTAGTGTGCTGACTTTGTTCACAATCAAAATTTTAATTTTAATTTTGGCTGAAATTCTGGTGTTCACTCTGATTACAATGCAGCAAAAAAGAAAGCCAAAAACTAGAGCTGTGTCCATATGATTCACACTTTATGGCCCCACTGACATGCCTCGTCAGTAATTTTGTTTTGGACCAATAACGTCATATGTGATTTGCTCCTCTCCTTCTCAAACCTGTTTGTCTTATGTGAAGACAGTAAATTGTCTGTAAAGTCGATTGACATTTGCAATAGGTGACTGATGATGACCGATGTTTTTTATTTTTTTACTTCATCAAGGGATGCAGAGGCTGTTGAGAAGTAAGTAACATCTTAAATCCACTTTACAACACACATTTATACAGTATTGTAGTACTAACACTGAATAATCCATTTCTCTTGTAAAACAATGCTAACAACGTACTATCTTTACCGTTCCCTGTGGTCTTCTGTGTCTTTTCGCTGGTCAGGGGCAGAGCGGTGCATTACAGGGCTGCTGCCCCGAATGGTTTCTTAAAAGCACTGAATCTTATTTTTGCCATCTAAAATGTTTTTGTTTATACCCCAAATTTTTTACGTTTTTATGTTTCCTTTAAAAGGCAGTTGCTAACCAGTGGCTAAATGAGACTACAGTGGTTTTAAATGTCGTCACGCTGGACACAGACAGGAACTCTCTCACTAGTTCGCCTCACAGCCTCTAGTCGGGTTTTTCAGTGCTCTTTTACATTGTAGATTAGGTTAATAATGATTTATTACTCTAGTTTCGCTAGCTTGTCGAAACTGTTCTAGCTTCTCTGAAGCATAACGTAAGAGACGTAGAAGTCACTTAAATAGTTCACTATAGCAAAGCATTTACTTCACTGTTCATATTGTATCCCCAATCAACCTTACCTTTATTTTTTTGTTTTGTGTTAATCAGCAAATGTTTGCAACCCCTATTTTATGCTAAATCCAATTCAAGAATTCCATAGACGAATTCTCAATAGACCCCAGGACGGTCATTTCGTTTGTCCTCCTTACTATGGTCTCACAAGCCTTGTAAGATGGGAACACAAACCCCAGAATTCTCTCACAGAAGTAAACAAAAAGTTCATGTTGGACCTAATAAAAACTTTAAATGATTAATTCACAATCATGTTTTTTTTTTTGTTCTTGTCATTGTCACCAACAATGACATGAGAACAGCAAAAGGATCACTTTGCACTTTGACTGACAATGATGACTAGCAAACTGTGTTGTGTGCAGCGATTCCACAGAAGCGGATTGGTCAGATGTGGGAGATCCCGCCCTCTTTCTTTGCAAAAACTTACAAGCCTGTGTCAGATTGCAAAGACTTGCAAAATGTGTATGTCGACAAAACTAAGCTTACAGGTACAAACACTATTTTACAAGTTTGTAAACGGTTAGAGATACAAAGAAATTTACAAACATACAAAACTACAATTACAGATACAAAACTATGTTTCAAGTAAATTCTTTTTGAATGAAATAATATTCCATAGTGTACATGTAAAGTATTTTTGATACTTTGCTGTATTTTTAGGTGCTTTGTTCGTCTCTTCTGTTCTGTTTCTCTATGTACAGTAAATGTGTTGAAGGATAATAGTCGAATGCTGCTTCTGGAAATCTATATTAAGCAGTCAGTGATTTTAATTATATCTGCTAGAGACCAGAGCTTCATGTCTGTTTTTTTTATTTTGAAGGCATGCCAAAAGCCCAGTCCAACAGGATGATGGGAGGTGAGAAACTCAAGATCCACACACACATTTGTAAAATTGTATTCATTTATCTTAGTGTTAACACGAGAGAATGTATTTCCCTTGTCACAAGTGTTTACATTCGTACAAGCTTCACATGTGAACAGCTCCCTGTGGTCTATGATGTTGCCGCTGGCCTTGTTGTTTGTTAATTGCTAAGATTACGACACAGATTGTAGTTGCTTTCTAAAAATCGTATTTTTGACTTCAGTCTACTCTCCAAGCAGCTTTTTCAAAAGATACCCTGTTCTTGTTTATTTTCAAATATGAAGCAGATGATTACAATTTTCTTCACCCTTGAGGTGTGTGACAGTTACAACTCAACAGCACTGTTAACCTCTCAAATGCACATTCATAGCAGTATAAGTATGGTAAGAATAAATAATGGTATGATAAGCTGTGTAATCGTGCGTCTGACAGAATGTGGAAATTGAATTTGAAATTAAGAGGCTTCAACACATGCATACAAAATAGCTTTAAATATAAAAATGGAGGCAAAAAAATGCACATGTGAGGAGAATATGTCCTCTAAAGGTGAAAAAGTTTCAGCCCATGTAAAACATTAAACTATTGTGAGTTTTGCCTCTGGAAAATCTTGAGTAATCAGTCAATGATTTGTATGAAATCTGTTTTTTGCTTTACTCTGAAGGAACCTGGTCTTGTGGTGGTGGTGGTGGTGGTGATTCATTATTTAGTGGTCGCTGCCGTCGAGCAGGCAGATTATCTGAGGACAGCAGCATTGACCACAAACCGCCTGCCAGAGACCCTCTGCTGCAGCTGGTCTCCCTCCAGAAGGCGTCTGGCTGCTGGGAGCTAGATCCAGCTCTGGCTGCTGCACTGGGAAAGACCAGCGAGGAGCTGGAAGAGCACAAACCTGCTTCGGTGGGTTACTATTTGCTGATATATATTTAACTTTATTTAAGAGTAAAATGCATGAGATTATTATTAAATTACAGCAACAGAAAAATGCTCACTAAATTAGAGAAATAGGAGAAAATATGAAACAAAATTGAAAATTGAAACGTCATTGAAGCATATAAGGATATATAATCATGATAATGATAATCCTTTGAAATGCTGTCTTTACTTTTGTGCTCTGTATGAGCTGAAGATGAGAGAGTGGCAACATTATCATGGCTGTTTTATATATTTATTATTTTAGGAGACGAGTAAAACTGTTCAAAACCATCACGCAACCCTCTGATTATTTTCCCCCTTGTTGTACCTGTTTCACATTCTTCCTTTGACTTGGTGAACTAGGTGGAGCAGGATGTGTGGGCCACCATTCTGGCTCTGATCTGGCTTCATGGTTTCCAGAAGGATGCTCAGGAAGAGTGGGAGCTTCTGGCTATGAAGGCTGTGTCATGGCTCCGTGCTCAGAATGGTAACAGCCAGAATAATAAGTGTTGTTGTTAACAGTTTGTGCTGGTTAGAATCAGCTGTTTACTTACTTTTACACTGCTGTTGACTTGTTTTCTGGGTTTTCTTTCAGCACCATGTGTGACACAGTGTGTGGAAGCAGGAAATACTCTGTTGGATTGTGGGGTGCAGAAAGACGTCCTGGGGCTCTGAGGTTTTCATTAAAGTGGCTTCTCTACAGGATTGATACGCAAAAGCAAATTTACTCAATCCTGCATCGCTTACTCAATCAGCATTGAACTTTTGCACTAAGCTCATTTAATTATGCAGCTGTTTGTTTTATATTGATTATGTGTAACCCTAGTTTCTCCCCGTTTTCAACATTTACTTTGTGTGTTAAGCCTCAGGTGGTTATGAATGTAGGTGTTGTGAATATTTCACCCAACGTTTAAAATCACCACCTGTGACAGAGCCTAACTCCCTCTGCACTATATTTATCTGTTGAGCTGTATGTCGATGGTGTTGCTTTTTTTTTTATGGAGAAACCCAACTAACAAGCCCTTTTCTTCTTTATGTCAAACGGACCACAACAAGACCTTCACCTGGTCTTTCACTGCCACCTAGTGGTTAATATGTGCATCATTTCCTTCTCAGGATAACGCCACAGGACCTTTGGGCAATTTGTCCCTCAAACTCCTCTCTGTAACTAGTTAAAAGCTCACTTTATAGTGCTTATAATCAGCCAACGTACAGCAGGAAGTACTGAGAAGTGCCTTTCTACGACAGGGTCGTTACCACAGCATCCCTGACCCGGATGTTTCTTCTTCATTGACCACTGTTCTTTTCTTTTCTTTTTTTTAACAAAGAAAGATTCCATGTATTTGCAGCAGTCAGGGAAAGTTTTGGTCATGTCATGCAGCAATGTGGCGGGGTCATTTTTTACCTTGCTGGCATAGACGGAAACAACAAACAGAAATCTTTGTTTTTCATTGTAATGATATTTACATTTAAAATTGAGGCTTTGCTGCTTCATGCTCACCTCACTGAGATTCAGGAGGAGATTTTTTTGTTCAGATAAAGACAAAGAAGTAATCTCCTAATCTCTATTAAATGTGTGTTGATAAGATTTAAGTGTGTGGGCGGTTCTCTCAATTAATGATTATGTTTTACATTTCTCAGCTTATGATTGGTCTGGTCTGTACAGCAGTTAAAGAACTTTAGCGATATCTCCCCCTTTTTACACAGTAGACTATTGTCCTGTGCTGCCTTGACACATGTTCCTGCCACCTACATGATTATGGCCCAGCTGTTAATGGACTCTTATTTAGTGGACACTAATCAGGGGTTTCAGGTCTTTGAACATCTGCTCACCAGCTGCTTTGAGGGCTGGATCTTCTTGGCTAGCTCGATTCCAGTGCTAATTACTTCACCCCACAGAGTGGGAGTGAAGTATTGTTTTGGGCGGCGGTGTCTGTCTGTCTGTGTTTCCGCTGCATGTACATCCTCTGGCCAACAGATGGCGCTGTGGGGTGAAGTCTGTCATCTCTGATTGCCTTGTTGTTTCTGCGATTGCCTTCGAGACCTGGTTGTGTCTCCATCTGTATGGACCCTATTCAAGTGCTACGGTGCAGCACGGTCTTAAAATCACAGTCAGGTGGACACATGTGCTCTGCAATGACTTTTTGCTTGCTGTAATAATTTCATCTGTGAGTTCAGGCTGTTTAAAGGATCTATTCCTCATGTGCTTTCATTCAAAGTAATGGGTAACAAAATCCACAGCTCTTGTTCTGTACGAAAATAAACTCAAAAAGTCAATATGAAGGTCAGCAGTCTAATTTTGAGAAATCAGGTGTGTATCTTCCAAACTTTATAGTCTTTGTAGTATAAAAGTCCAATACGAATTACCTATAACCGCCTGTGGACTGATTTCTATGTCTCTTAACGGTGTAACATTTTTTTTTATGAAATCAGCTTGGTTTTACAATAAATGATGTAATGGTACACAGCAAAGGCCTAGATTTGCACAACTCTTACGTGATTATTAAAGTTGGGCATGTATCATTTAAATAATTAAATGAAAATAAATAAAATATCAAATGCAATGTAAATAAATAAATAATTAAGGTAAGATTAGCTAGCTGGTCTTCCAATAGCTTTTGCAAGGGTCAGATAACTAGCAAACTGTAACCTAGCCTGAGCTACAGTTAGCTGTAGCTACACATCCAAATATAATGTAAACATGACAGATAGTAACAAAAATCTATATATTATTCTAATTCATTTTCCACCATTCTATCATGTTCAGTCTGGTGTCGTAAAGTGTGTGCAGCAGGATGCAGACCTGTCCTTTCGCCTGACGATAGTCTGTAAAAACATGTTACTGACCTTGATGAGGATTCATCAAAATTCAGAGCCCATAGCCATTCAATCATACCTCTCACCCGCGGAGCTTTTCTTTCACTGACAAGATATATTATGTGTCTTTGTGATGCATAATACTCACTGGGCTCTGTCCGAGAAAACCGGAGATAAATTGTTTTTATCTACTTTGAAGTATTGGTGCAGTGGTGGAAGAATTACAGAATATTTTTCTAAGAGAACAGATAAGGAATATATACTGAGAGAATATGGCTCTGTGGAAGCCGTATTTCATTAAAAACCAATAAGACTATTGAACATTAGGCATTGATGTGTTCATGCTGTAAATCCTAAAGTCCCTCGATTGTTGGTTGTCTTTGAAACACACACAATATCAATATTATAACATTGTCTTCATAAATGTGTAAATAGAGTTTGTGGCGTGTGTTAAATCAATGATTAATTAAATTCAACTAAATTAAATTGTAGAGACATTTTTTTTTCCGGATTATGTTTTGTTTTTTAATCTTTACATGCAGAGTAAGTAGTAGCTCAAGTTATCAAATTAAAGTAGGAGACTAAAAAGCATATATATTATTATTCTATTATACACATATTATTCACATGTATCTGAAATGTAGGGTAGAAGTGGAAAGTTGCAGAAAATTAATCTAGTAAAGTAATAAGTATTATACATAAATATCACAGGATACATGTTCTTGCCACATTTGTCTTGGACCCACCTAAAACAATAATAATATACTGATACTGCAGACAGTAACTTAATAAATCATAATGTATGTTTTTTAGAAATTTCTTCCCAAAACTCCTGTTAAACCATGACAGAATATTTCCTTTAAAATTATATATTATTTCCCGTGCCTGTCTTTGGACGAGTGGGCAGTAGTCTCAGTGGAATCACAGCCTGTCCTGCTTGGAAGAGGCAGCACTCAGTCTGGAGTCGGTTCCTGCCAACTCGAGGTCAACACCTCAGAATCTAGAGCAGCAGCTAGCATAGTCACTGCAGGCTAACTTTAATAACAGGATTCTGTAAAATCATCATTTAAGGAAAGATGCAACACCCTAAAGATTAATCATAATCATAACACACATCACAGTAGCCTAACTTGTCATGAGGGGTCCTAGCATGTGGAGCCAGCTACTCAGTTAAACGGCATGATGGCACAACAGGAAAATAACCCTGATGATGTCATAGTGATGTCATCAGGGTTATCTCAGCTTGGGCTTTGAGACTCCAAATGTATAAAACTGGAGGCGTTGAGTGTGAGAGATGTGGGCGGTTACCAGGCACTTAAAAAAAGAGATGATGGGTTGCATTGTGGGAAATTCTTCTTATTCAACTTAAAAAGTCAAGATATACAGGTTCGAATCAGGCTCAGGGCCTTTTCCTGCATGTCTTCCCCTTTGTCTCCCCCTTTCACTTTCAGTCTATCCACTATCAATTAAGCCGTAAAATGGCCAAAAAAAGAACTTAAAATTGTGATTTTGAAGATTCTTCTTCAAATCTGTCTCTCACAAGTCCCCTCAAGTGCACTACTAAATCATTAAGCACCCCTCTAACTACGTCTCAAGTAAAGTGGGCTCAGAAAAACGACTTGTTCTCAATCCCAACCCGTCAAGATGCTGATGCTTAATCAGTCAGTGCACTTCAGCGACTGATACTGCTGCACAAGGATCCATAGTGCCACTTTTAAATGATAATCATTACATACATAGTGGCTTTTTTAAAAAACACGGGGTAAAGTTAGATCGACTTAGTTAAGGTTAGAAAAAAAGAGCAGGGCTGTGAAGTAAAGTTGTAAATTGATTTTGCATTAGGGTGTGCCTCATACAGATTGCTTGTGTCAGGGTATCTGCCACATGGGGGCACTGACCAGGCGTCAGTATCTGACAAGTTGGTAATGAGACCAAGCTAATAAAAGACTATGAGCATTGGGGCGTCCCGGCGGCACTCCTGGTAGAAACACAAACCACAGAGGCCGGAGCTCGAATCCGACTTGGAAGCCTTTGCTGCAAGTCTTCCACTCTGTCTCCCCCGTTCACTCTGTATATCTCACTGTCATTACAGCCATAAAATGGCAAATATATTTGTGTGTGTGTGTGTTGTGTTTGGGGGGCTGGTGTGTTTACAGACAGGGTTGAAATGAATGTCTGCAGATATAATAGGAACCCCAGCTCTAGTATGCGTTGAGCATAAGGAGTGTGCCATCAGCTCACACACTGACAAAGGCTGAGACATGTCGCTTGTTACTAAAGCTCGCAGATACAGATTTGGCCTGGTGGGGACTTGTTACTATGGCAGACAGCATCTAACAGTGACAGCCAATATTAGAAACCAACGTCATCCAATTTAGATCCCATAAATTATCCTCTAAACAATACAAGTTATGAATTATTTGGATGCTGGTCATCCTTGTACTCAGAAAAGTTTGACCAAATGGAGCATGTTGAACGTTCATTTCATTAGAGATGAATTTAAGTTTACCTAGGACAGCGCGTGTCTGACGTTTGTAGTAGACTATAAATAACAACAGCTGCTTCACTGTTCATAGTGTTGGCATGCATCTATTTGCATCAATGCTGAAGTGTCAGTTACAGTAACCCATTACAGCCAATCTTATCCGAAACCTTTGGGAGACCTCCAACCAACACTTTCTGAACTGGTTTCCAAGGCAACCCCAACCAGCAGAACCAATTAGAATTGACAAAGGATCCCCGAGCACTAAACTGCCTGGAGATTAGAGGAAAAGAAGACACATCCTCAAAACAAACACAACAAATGAGAGAAGGGTGCTCTGATCTGTGGGTGTGTCTATGTGAGACAGATGCTTTGCATGAAGATGCACCTGTGGGCTCAGTTGTGTCTACTTTGGTCTGTGGGGGAAAGATTTAATTAAAACTGGCATCTTCCCTGTGTTTCTCTCTCTATAAGTCTGCAGTGTGGCCATGTGTGTTGTTAGAGCCACAGGCAGGAAACCAGATCAATAACAAATAGTTTAGAGTGGCTGATGTTTCTTTTTTCTTTATAGGCCATCAGTGGAGCTCTGTGGCCTCTGAGCCGCACATCAGTCACAAACTGTGTGTGTGTGTGTGTGTTGCGATTGATCTGATGGCCTTTGTACTTCAATGGGGACCTACTTTATTGAATAATGGACACCTATGACCCCATGTTGCTTGTTGGTTATTGTGTGTATGTGTGTGTCAGCTTCTCTGGGACTTGAAATGTGTGTCAAATATCAAAATCAATGACCTTCACTGTAAAACCTTTCAGCACACTCCCGTGAGAGCAGGGTTTTATTCACTGTAACAGTCACACTGCTCTATAGAGCCAATACACACCTGCTGGGTTCAAAATGGCAAACTATGGTCCTTTTCATAACTGAGTATTATTGAGTATGTAGCGTGTTCACACGCTGCTTAATGTGTGGATATTGTTTAATGAGACATAGCAGGATGTAGGACACATAAGCTGGAGTTTCTGATTATGTTGCCTGAGCTCAATGCACATACTCATCTGTTCCAAAATGCATTACCGCCCTTCAGACTCAACAGTGGCAGAGATTTTGAGAAAATCTGTTGATGTGTCACTTTTAATTTATGTGCATGCAGGAGAGTAGCCATTCAAATTATTAGTATGTTTATCCAAATAACACCATCTGGGAAATTTGCTGCAATGTGTGTGTGTGTGTGTGTGTGAATGTGAGAGCTGCATCTGGATCAGACTGTCTGGCCGTCAGTCACGTGATGCAGTAAACAGATGTGAATGTGAGGCAAAAGTGCTATACAGAGTGTAAGCTAGCTGGTAATACTTCCACAGCTAGCCTTTGGTAAATTTTAAACTAACTTTTAAACTTTTTTTCACAAGCTTCCCTTTTTCCTTATCTGTAATTGAATAATACACTTTAATAAAGAGTGATCTTGGTAAGTAATTTTGTTAATCTACTTATGAGCCAGTATCTAAACCTCTAAACCCAGCTATAACCATGCTAACAGTGACTAACTAGCTTAGTCTTAGCTACTCAAGTAAAATTCATGTGATTTGGTGAAGCTGCTGTTAAAAGACACATTTTAGTGGAAATATTACATTTCAGTATATTGTTTATATTAACAGTACTCCTTGTACTCTAAAGGTTACATTTTTCATTTGTTTTTTAAACAAAGTAGCATAAAAGGACACGAAAGCGGAAACAATACAGTTTGTTTGTGGATACCACGTTTCCTCTCTGACTTCTTTGAACATTAACCAAAGGCAGAGTGCAGTATCTGCCTTTTAGATTGTGGTGTAGCTTTGGATGATTTCTTTAGGTTGAAGATTAAAATAATCGCATTACAACCTTCCCTTGTTAGTTTGCTTTCCCCTCTAGGATCTACTGCTTCTGCTTTACTCTCATGTCATGTCCTGAAATTAGATTTCCAGATGTTGTTTCTCTATTTATTTGCAGCTAATAAAGTGGACTATGCATCTGTATGTAACCTGTTTCAAGGTCTGTGCGCTGCTGCTGTCGGCACTAATGATGAGTTGAGAGCTCGTCTTGCCCCGGGTCGTGGTCTTTGAACTTTCCACCCCTCCCTCCTTATTAATATCCTTTTCTACTATCTCCCTTGATCTTTTAGTCTTTTCTGCCTTTGCCAAAAAAAAAAAAAAATCTTTCATATTTTTCAGCCTGAGTTTGTCTCCCAGCCTTCTTTTACTCCTTTGGTCTTAAAAGGCATTAAAGGATTTAAGGCGTAGCCCTCTCCATGGTAACACCATCTCCCATCCTCACACACACATTTTCTTGCTGTCTCTCATCTCATAATTCTGTCCTACCCTGCGCTTTATCGCTGTACCCTCCCCCTATATGCGCTCCCTCTCCACCTCCCCGCTCTCTCTCTCTCTCTCTCTCTCTCCCTCCCCTCCTTCTCTCTCACACACATACACTCAACCTCTCCTGCTCTGGCAGCTGCTCTCCTGCTAATGCTGCACCATCCACTGACTGCGAGATGTTCACCCCAGCTTGCAAAGGATCTGCAGGGGAGCCGAGGTAAGGCTTTCACGCCCGTTTCCTCTGGAGCACAGCAGAGATGTTTCTGCAGCTGTTACTGGCTGCTGGCAACAGCAAACTGGAAGCCAATGAATGATGGGGAAAGCGTGAGTGTGTGTGAGCTGATTTGTGTGAGAACTCTCCAGCTGGAGTAGGGAGCCTCTGTGAGTTGCAGGGTTAGGTTAAACACTTGAGATCAGCATGCACTTGATTATGTTCAAGTGAACTGTGTATCTATTTCCAGGGCTTTTTGTCCTTTCTGTATTTTCTTGAACTTGAAGAAAATATTGCTGTTTGTGTATGTGTGTGTGTGTTTATTTAGAGTTGGCATGAGTATGCACATGTGTGTGTTCAAGCTGTGAGAGTGCCAGTGGAAGCCTGCTGGCACGCAAATTGTCTTTCTAGTAATGCTGCAACGGTGCTGCAACGTCTGATGCTATATTATCGGTTTATGGCACCATGCTGTGTTCGTGTGTGTGCCTTTGATTGCTGGGGGATGGTGTGTGAGTGGGGGCATGAAGTTAGGCTGCTGCATATGTGAGTGGGCGGATAAACCAGTTTCTTTTTAAATATATTTTCATAAATTCAACTCAACACACCGTGTTCGTCCACTGGAGAAAATTCAAGGGAAGCAACAGATAGAATACCATTAGAGGACATGAAAAGCAGAATATTATGTGTTATTGATGATGATAATAACAGTGCAGTTATTTTGAGGAGAAGAATATGCGAAAGACATGTGAAACATGAGTGTTATGAACTGTGTGCGAGCCAACGGGTAAATGTCTTCATGCATGCATGGATGTTCTAGCATGTGTGTGCCAGTGGGTATTCATTCATGTTCGTGTACATATACAGTACATGCTGAGTGTGTGTAATATGTGTAAGCAAAAGCCCCCCCAAGGAAACATGGTCCCTACTGTATGCAGTGCAGAGGAAGATGTTGATTTGATTTATGAGTCCGTTTCCCCAGAGGAAGCACTGCGTGTGTGGGTATAGAAGACATTAAACATCTTTCGAGATATCGAGCAAGAGATGATGGTGGTCATTAAGTCCTTTAAAACATCTACTGATCCCTGGCATCATGGGAAAAAAATGTGACGTACTTGAATTATTCCTGCAGAAAAGTGTTGTATTCTATTTCTTTTTGCTCCGATTCGGTGAGACTTCAAAGTAGACCTGTTATTTTGGAAGGATAATCTGGTATGATCAGTAGATGCTGGCTCATGTTAAACTTGGCCATAGTGGTAGCTGTTCATCAAAACGTATGCAGACTCGCTTTAAAAGTGTAGTATATGTATATAACATTCATTCTGGCAACTTTTGGCAGCCAATCACGGCCCAGCCTCTGGATGTCAGTTGGACTCTGATGAGAGCTGTGTGGAAGCAATCTCTGCCCAGACAGACATTTCTTTTAGAACAGTTTGACAACTAGATTGGTGTGAACATCTTGCAGTATGTTTACAGCATGTGCTTTGCTGAAAGTGCTGATAGAGCAGAACACAATCTGAAAGCATTTTGCTTTTCAACAAACAAAGTTTTCAATATATGTGTGTCACCTGGGGGAAGGCTAGATGTGCTTATGCCTGCAGCTGGAGCCCTCCAGGTACAATTGCCGTGTGATTGCTGACTTGCTCGCTTTGGAGCTTCTAAATCAAGCTCACATCAGCGCAGGTTTAAATTTGTGTTGCACCTTTCAGCAGGAGGGCAAGTCAAAGCACAAAGGCATCAAGAAAATATATAAAATAAAGCCAGAGCAATATAAAAAGACACATAAATAGGATTTAAACAGAATAAAATATGAGATAAAGTGAACATAAAGTAGAATGAGAGAGATTAAACAGCAGAATGCAGCTATAGTGCAGTGGAAGATATGAATGAATGGCCCTAATACCAACCCAAACTGCAGAAAGAGACTCTTGACACAGCAGTTCCAGACTAAGAGGCTTGATGAAATCCCAGTTCTGCAGTGTCGAGTGGTCGGCTGGTCCATGTCGGCAGCTCTGTGTACTATCATCTGCTGATTCCAGCTCAAAATAGATGGTGGCTAATCTGCACCGCTCAGGTGCAGGGAATTCAGGATTCGTCCCAGTTACTTAAAAGTGCACGTGCACAAATTTGCACTTGCATAAACTGTATGTGATTTTTTCCCTCTTCGTCTTTGTACACAAAGCCTATAATGGCTAAGGACCAAGCTACAAAGCTGACTGCCTCGTTAACTTTTTTACTTCAAGAACGCTGTGATCATCTGCTGCTGATTTGTTGGAGGTTTTCTGCAAGAAAAGCCTTTGTCAGTTACGCCCCACAGCTATGGAATAAACTACAGGAGAGCCAACTCACTAAATATTTTAGAAGAAAGCGCTTCATTTTAACTCCTAACATTTCCTTTTCAGACTTTTGCACAGCTGCAGATCTTTCAAAAATATATTTGACTTGATTTTATGGAATTTATAATAGTAGATTTTATTATTATTTATCATTGGGTTTTATTTCCCATCCTATGCATTCTGTATTATATTAAGATCTTTATTGAAAATATTTGATCTAATTTCTTCTATTAATTTCAACTATTTTTTATTTTCTATTGTTTTGCATTAATTATGCTATTCTATCCATTTTGATGTTTATTCTATGCCTATTTTGATGGAAAGCACTCAGTGGAGGTTATGTTGTGGGTTCATTTTTTTTATTTGTTCGTCTGTTTGTCAGCAGGATTATGTAAAAACTACTGGCCTGATTTTCATGAACATTGGCTGAAGGGTGTAGCGTGGGCCAGAAGAACCTGTTAGTTTTTGGATCTGCTCCGAATCACCGGGCATTTACACAAATAATTTTCTCCTTCTGTTACCACTGCCAGATAGTTCATGGCCTTGACTGAGGTCTAAGCTCTCCGATTGCCAGGGACTGCTTAAAAAATGCATTGCATTTGCATCTAGAGGGCATTTCATCGTGTTTTATCCGCCATAGGGGCGTCTAAAGGGCATTCTGCTCCATTTTTCTCCAACATGGGGGCACCAAGCGAGACAATGGTTTCCCCTTGAGTCCACCATTGCACCTATGCAAGGTTCTATACAAATAAATGATTTATAATAAAGATGATGATGATGATAATGACGATTATTTATAGTGGTGACATGCAGAGAGCAGAAAAACTTGCCAGCAGAGACAGGAATATCTTCTTCTTTCTCTTTGAATATGAATGATCTGTTCTTTTAACTCTCTTTGAGGGAGTTTTTTCATTGTGCCCACGCTCTCAGGCTCCTCTCTTTGTTCCCTATAATGTCTTCAGTAGCTCCCTTGAGAGCTGATAAAAGTCAAATACAACTCAGAAAAAAATATGCTTCCTGTCTTCTCCTCACACCTCTCCTCCTTCCTCTGCTCATCATGAACCATCTTTCATTAATCCTCCCTCAGTCCAACACTTCCTCTTACACCTCTGTCACCTCTGCCCCCTGGGGTCATTAAGTCTCATCTCTGATTGGACCTCATCGCTCTTGTAGATCATTAGCTTTACATTTCCAAACCTCTGTTGCTTTTCACTTCTGCGATTGTTTTTCTTTATTTCTTGGCTGTAATTCCAAACCGAACCAGTCTCTCCCCCCATTATTGCGCCTCTTATGATGATGAGATCAATATGAACTTTGATACGGTGACACATGCAGCTGCAGAGGCGATCTACATTAAACTTTCACAGCTTGTGTTTGTATTTGTGTGTTCTCATTAAGTGGGAAATGAGACAGTGTGAGGAAATTGCCATGTTCTCAGAGCGCACCTGATTAAATTGTTTTGTGTTGGCTGAGCGTTTGCTGTTGCCCCTGTGGGTGTTTCTCATTGTGTTGGCGGGATCCTGGGTCTGTGTGCTGCTCTTTATAGTCTGCCAGAGCTGCAGTGGAGGGAAAGTACGTGAATTAAATGGATGTTTCTTCTGATCAATGTCGTCTGGAAGAGTGAACAACAGGGGAGAGGAGGGCTGAAGGAACAGTGGAGGCCGTGGGTGGAGGAGGTGCAGCGTGTCGGTGTGTGTGTGCATGTGCACAAATGTCACAGCTTATTAATTTGTTTGCATGAATGTGCACACGAGCCAAGTCTGCGTGCTTTTGTACATGAG
>CAFUXE010000010.1:438550-452173 GCA_903364295.1 Serranus cabrilla | reverse complement strand
GTGTGTGTGTGTGTGTGTGTGTGTGTGAGTTGGAAGAGTGGGTGTATGGGTGGGCTTGCTGTCACATTCACTAAATCCACCAGCAGAGAGAAAAACTATAGGGGGTGAAGTCTGAAAATAAAAATAGAATGCGAACATGAAGGAGTTTTAGTGAAGAGTGACAGATTGAGCATTATGAAGGGAAAAGGATAGACAATAATAAAGTAGAGAACAGAAGATTTTTTTTTAGGTCTATCTATACACTGTTGAGCACATTCCTGTACTCAAAGATTAATGATGTGACCCATTGTCACAGTTAATGAAATGAAAAGTTGATTATATTGGTCATTAAAGTACAAAGCTCTTTACATTTGAAAATAAAAAAGACTGTTTTGCTCACATAACCATCTTTTCTTTAGATTAGTGGATAGAAAACATCCAAAACACACATTTGTTGTGTTTATTTAACTACCTGTTATCTATTTGTGTCTGTATATTTCTCCTAAATTCACGGTTAGTATTAGATAATGCCCGATTTCTACATTCAAACATAAAATTTCAGAAAACATATAAAAATAATTGTCTTAATTTAAGCAGTCAACTGGGCAACATTTATTGTCACTTCTGGGTTGTTGTTTTTTTTTGCCGTTTTACTTGTATTGTCTTGCAAAATGTATTTTACACATCACATTTTAAAAGGCTTTTTCCCAAAATTAGTTTTTCCCAGTTTCATCCCTATCTATCTTCAATCATGTATGAGGAAAATGTATCATACAAAGCATAAAAACTGCTCCATAGTGCTACTAAAACTCTGCAGGGCACCTTTTAGTGTGTCTTTTTCTTCTTGCTTCACTGTCATAAAATGTCATAAGATGTTACAGCAGAGAGGGAGTCGAATGAAAATGATGTGAAAGATAATGTTGATTTTTTTTTTACAACTATAATAAGAACGACATAATCTACCTGGCATCTTAACATTATGTCCCTCCATGTGTGAATATGTGCTGAGTCATGAGCCTTGAATATGCCTCTTATAGAAATCACAGTTCTTGCAGAAAACAAGAGCTACACACCAAGGTGTTTTTGTGTATAGTGTGCACATTTTTATTTCTGTATGTGCGTCTCAGGGGAATGGTTTTTGTTTCATGGTGTTCAGAGCAGCAGATGGATGATATGTCCTATGTCGGTTCATGTTCTGCCTTCTAACAAGTAAACAGAAGTCTGGTCACGAATCTTTAATTACTCTTATTATCCAGACATCAACTTAATTATGTGATTATCTTGAGATATCATGTGTTTTCATGTATTCACAATTGAATCATCTCATAACCCTCATATAACAATGCATTTTTTACGTAGATCAACAGTGGTGATAACGTCTGCGTACGTCATAACTTTAATATGCTAAATTAATCTGTTGTGACCTCCGCTGACATCCCTTACAAAGCTTGCCTCGGTGCTCGAAAGCTTAGGGTACACACACAGCAACCACAAACTGGTAATCTAATGATAATGAGATAATAATCTTAATTTAATTGGAATGAAATGCATCTGCTGTGACCATGGTAAACTCTTTTTTGACATTTTTTTTTTTAGCGGAAATCAGACTTCCTGCAGGTCCTGACTCTAAGGTCAGCAGTTTGCAACTTAGATAATTTCCCCAATCATAAAACAGGTGTGTTTTACCAGTCAGCATGCAGGTAAACATATAAAAAGAAACCAAGATGCTTTTAGAAATCGGCTGTCGTTCGGTATGAAGGTTTGGTGCCTCTGTGCTCTGTGAGCATCTGTGTGTGTGTTCTAATAGATGGTGATGGATGTGGTTGAGACAGAAGCCATTAAAGCGGGCATCAGCCCTGTCTCTAAATCAGCAACCCTCCTGGAAAACCTCATATGACTAAGTAACCTATTAGAGACACAGAAGGGAGGGATGGATGGAGGGAGGGAGAGATAGATGAAGGAAGAGAGAAAGGTCTGTCACGTCCGTCTGGGCGTATATCACCCCCTGGGAATGCGTCTAATGACTAAATGCATTATTACATGGTGAGGACAGAGATGGAAGAGGGGAGAGGCGGCGAGGAAGGAACAAAAGTAATAAAGATGGAAACACCACGTCCGGATGACAGGGAGGAAGTTAGTGAGAATGAGATGTGGGACTGAAAAGAAATAAACCCAACTGGATTGATGGGAGAAGGAAAAGGCTGCGCAATAAAAGGTGAATTAATGAAGTTTGAAAAATGTTCTGTGAGTCGAAAACATATCCAAAGTGAGACATTGGTGCATTTGTCTCTCACAGACTGGATCATTATGCATGCTAACTGTTGACTAGAATACACTTAGCACTCCTCTGTGCTGTTTGCATACAATATGAATAAACTGCAAAGAACACAATCTTCTTCTGCAGAAGACTCATCTTTACAGAGGCAGAGAGCATATTTTCTCGCCTACTGTAATGTATTCTGGTCAGTCGCAGATCATTTGGTTTTATGTGTGCAGCTCCTGGGTAATGAGATGTCGTTAAGCTGGGGATATAAGGGGCCAACTTTGAATGTTGTGTTTACGAGCTGCAGCGGACAAGACCATCTCATTCTCTTTGCGAGACTTAAACTTAGACATTTTGTTTACTTTCTTGCAGAGAGTTGTATGAGAAGATTAATATGCTTCTCCTGCTGATGTCAGCAGCTGATTAGCTTAGCTTAGCACAAAGACGGGAAATAAATAGCCAGGGATATCTGCACTTACTGCTTTCAGATTAAGAGGCAACCTGTTAAAAGTAGAGCCAGTGTGGAAGAGCCTTCAACCTACATGATTTGTAATGGTTGCAAACACAAGTCAGAAATGTGTAGAAGTCTATAAGAAAATGACCCCACTTTATTTATGATGTCAGTTTACACTGTCATGATTAGTTTATGATCTCAATTGCTAGTTTCAAGTCTTCTTCAAAACAGAGTGATGCTTAATTTTTAAATTATGGTCCCATTTAGAAGGAAACAGATAATAAAGCAGTGAACTCTTTAATGCAGGGCAACATAAAACGTTGACCCCTAACAGGACAATCATGTAATCCAATACAAAAGCCTGAAAAATAAGTGTACAGAAGTGAAAAATTACTAATTTTTCAGAGGTGTTGAGCTCTTGGTGATCTTTGTGACAGAGTTGTATTGAAGGTCAGGATTACCAGCCCAAAATATCAGGTTCACTGAATCTCAGTTTTTATGTAGGAAGATCATGATTCTAGTTTCACGTTTTATTTTCATGTTTATATCTTAATATTAATTTTTGCTAAGAAATCATTATATATCCCCTTTAAATGTGATCCACATGTGTACTCATTTAGTCAGAATTGTAAATAATAGAAGGAAAAAGACTTTATTCATGTTGAATGACTTATATAGTCGGTGCTGTAATTTCATTGGTGTGTTAGCTGTGTGGCCACTAAAAATAGCTCCTATTATCACTTTAGTTCCAAAGACATTTTAACAGAGGTGGTTAACCAGCTTCGGGGCTGACATTGTTAGCAGTGGTTTACTCCCATCTGTGATTAGAGCTCCCCACATGTTACTCTGTGATGTCAGCAGTCTGTGATGACAGAATGATGTTTAATTGTTAAATTATGGTCCAATTTAGAAAGAAATAGATGATAAAGCAGTGATCTCTTTAATGCGAGGCAACCCTAAACGTTGACGCTTTCACGGTGTGTTTTCAGTTCATCCGAGTTAAACAAGTTCAATTAAAATTTTGGACCCAAGCTAGCTAGCTATTACTAACATTAGTTGGTAACTTGGCGTCCTCCTCCCTAGCTCCACCCTCTCATCCAAGTACAGTCTCGTCTGGATCCAAAAAAACTGAAACAAAATGCCAACAGCTACAACCCCAACTCAAGGCTTCAATACCTTAATCCATAAACCAGTGGGTGACATCCCATAGGCTACACCCACTTCTTTTACATACAATCTGATTCAAATTTGTATATAAGCAAAAGTTTGCTTACAGGTTTGCAGTATCAACTAAAAGGCTGATAATATGTCAATGCTGTTTCTGCTTCCTCCAAGTGGTCAATAAAAGTAAATCATTGCAAGTTTCAAGTGCTGCACATGTTGCAGAAACAAGGCCTCTTATCAGAGAACTGTGAAAACGAATAGCATGTCAGGCACAATTTGTCTTTCTCACCCCATTTTCCACCTACACACACACCTATTTAAGTGTGAGGCAGCTGAATGTCAAACATGTTGTGGTGACCTGGTGACATCATCAAATTGGTCTCTGCAGGGTTATGTCAGCCAGCATCTCAGTGGTAACAGAAAGTGTGGTGGTGGTGGTGTGAATACAAGTTTCACATTTTCGGATGACGCCAATGTGTTTACTCAAACATGAGAACAGTTTGACTCTTTCAATTGATGATGTTCTTAAAAGTTGACTGCAAACATGCTGCAGTATCATTGTTCGGTAGAGTGGCAGCATCCTGTGTACTGTACATATGGTCATTAGCAGCCAGGTTCAATAAATAAAAAATGATCGTGCATGATGGGGTCATACAAACGAGGAGGACATGATGCTCTGTTTTAAATCTGATGGCAAATTCTCAAAGCAAGAACTGCTATCTTTACTGTGTCTCTATAGCAACACGATGCTATATTTGAGCTATCTTTATTCTGAGAAAAACATGCACACAGTCTGTTAGTCTGTGTGTAGAGTGTGTGCCTGACACACGAGCTAAATTGTGTTATCATTGTAGTGATGGCCTTACTGGGTCATGCTTAAGGACAATAAGGAAAATAACTCCAAACAAACAACACCTTTATAAACGATGATCAATAAAGCAATCATGGGTATCATTGTCTGATGGTGGAGTGTCGCAGGGGATTTTCTGTTTGATTGTTATGGAGGCAAGAATTGTTCAGCAGCAATATAACGAACATGGCAGAGTTAATAAAGCACATATTTTATGTCTCTTTGCACTGACACTTAAAGAAAACACAGAAAAAAAGGAATTTACTTTTCATTTTCCTTTTTTCCTTTTTAAAAGATGTTTTTGTCCACATGGGGGCAGTGCATCAAGCTTTAAAAACAGCATAGACATATCATCACTTACTTACACACCCAAACAGTCTCAAGTCTTTGTCCCATTTGTCTTGGGCAAGTCAAGTCACAACATAAAACATAGTTATTTAGCTAATAACAGCCATTTAATGCAGCATTTAACAGCACAGAGTTTAAAAAAAATTTTTTTTATTTGATCACAGTGAAACATAACTGAATTTAAGAAATTGGGTGTCATTGTGTCCTTAGTTTACAGAAATGTAAATGTGTTTTATTTTATTGATTCTACAGAGTTGAGAGTCATGATAATTGCTAATGCAGTGCCAGGCTGACTCACACAGATGCACAGACTCACACACCACATTATGCTGTTGGAGCATTTTATTGCTTTTAATCAGTGCAATCTAACCATGATAGAGATATAGACTGAGAGCACATCCAGTCATCCACTCATCAGCCACAAAGAGAGAGAGAGAGAGTGAGTCACACTGATAATATTTAATTGTAAAAGCTTTTGACCACAATCATCCTTCTTGGACCCAACGAGTACTTTCTGGAGGGATTGTAAATGAAATAAGGTTTTATTCAAAGGGAAAAAAAGGAAAGAAGTAAGAATGAAACCTAAACCTCATCGAACATCATTAGTTTAGTTTATTCTGTGATATACCTGTTTGATCTACCTTATTTGTTTTTGAACTCCAAGTTGCATAAGGTGTACAAATAACAGGCCAAAAACGCAATCCGAGACAAAAGCCTGAAAAATAGATAGAAGTGATTAATACTTTTCAGAGGTGTTGAGCTGTTTGTGACAGAGTTGTATGGAAGGTCAGGATTACCAGCCCAAAATTTCAGGTTCACTGAATCTCAGCTTTTTGTTGTTGCAGGAGGGTCATGGTTCAAAGACTATTTTCAAGTTGTTTAATATTTCACATATATATGTTTTAATTCATTTTTGCTTGTAATTGTCAGAAGGAAAAACACTTTAGGTTTTATTCATGTTGACTGACTTATATTGTCGGTGCTGTAATTTCATTGGTGTGTTAGCTGTGTGGCCACTAAAAATAGCTCCTATTATCACTTTAGTTCCAACGACATTTCAACAGAGGTGGTTAACCAGCTTCGGGGCTGACATTGTGAGCAGTGGTTTACTCCCATCTGTGATTAGAGCTCCCCACATGTTACTCTGTGACGTCAGCAGTCTGTGATGACAGAAATCCCGACCTCAGTGAAACTCACACACCTGCTGATATTATCACCCCCACATAAAGTGAGGAGAATTGAAACTTCCAAAGAAACTGGGGCCAGGTAGCGTTACTCCAGCAGGATATATTTTTATTTATTATAAGAGCCATGTACAGCAGTTAACATACACCCTGATTCCCGGGACACTTTAAAAATGGAAATTCAAACTGAATGTAATGATCTGCAAATCCTTTTCAACCATTTGTGCAAAGACAAGATATTTAATGTTGGCCTGACATTCATTTTGGTCGCACTTGTTCTGTGGATGTCTTGGCATATATATGTATAAGCTGCAATGTGTGTTCTGTTGCACTGTGCTTGATGTGCATAACAGAAGTATAGTAGGTGACATAACTGTGGGTGTGAATGGGTGGATGCTGGCTTGTAGTGTTAAACGGTATGTGAGGTGGCTACAGCTAGAAAAACAATCCGTTGTCGGAGTTTCTAAAAGTGTCCAGAGAGGTTTCTTGAGAAATCTTTCAGTACATGTGTGGGAAAGTTAACTCTGAGAGCGAGACCTGTCTAATCTGGAGTAAAGAGGAAGGGTGTCAGGAAGGACACTCCCTTTGGTCACAACACAGGAGGTTTCTATGTATATACTGCAGTCTGACTGCACCGCTGTTCAACCCCTCCCTTTACTTACTCTTACTCTCTGTCACAAAATGAATCACTCGGCTGTTGAGCATCTTGCTAAAGTTTCATTCAACACAGACTCCTGCAATTACGTTTTTATAGATATCATGACTCAGGACCTTCAAGCCATGTTCACATGAAATATCAAGATTCAAAGATTTTCAGTTTGCTTTAGTTTTGCATATTCTGGCTGTTTTTGCATTTCACTGTGTGAGTGTGAACTCACATGGTATGGCCATTTGGCTCCCCATGGGTTACACAGGGCAGGAAGTAACCTCATTTGTAGGAGGTGGGCATGTAGGGCAGACCACAGATGTGGAGGGTGGTTGTGATGATTCAAAAGTCAAAATGCTGCTGCAAAACAGCTATCAGTGTGTGTGTGTGTGTGTGTTTGGGTGACAAACACAGAGGGTCAGTAGGGAGGTTGTAGCCCCTCCCTTACTTTGCTCCTCCCCCTGCTGTGATGTGCGTATGTACCTCAGTGTACCTGGATGTGTCACTGTGTCAGACTGCATGTGTGTTTAACAGTCTGTGAAAGCCAAAGAGCAAGCAGTGCTTCTGGAAAGGAGCTGACTGGAAACCAACAGCTCTGGGGGAAGAAGAAGAAGAGACAAAAGAGGAGAAAAAAAAGTGAGGGAGGGAGTTTGGGTCAGAGGGAGAGAGAGAGACTGACAGACAAAGTGCAAGTATACACAGTATAGAGAGAGACTGTCAGCAGTTACAGCACACAGTTCCCAGAGGAGAGAGCCTGAGAGCGAGAGAGACTGCTGAGAAGTTCAGTCTGACAAAATGCTGAGGAGGAGGAGAAGCGTGTCATTTGGTGGATTTGGATGGTATGTTGCCTTTTTCATTGGATGCTAATTCGTGTCTGCATTATGTACGCACAGGCTTGTGTGTGATTATGTTTGTACAGGGAGTTTAAATGATGCACGTTTTGCTGCTGAAGTGTGTTTGTGCTGGGTGTTATGGGTGTGTGCGGTGCAGAAACTTTTTTTTCTAAAAAGGAAGGATGGGTGGAGGGCTGAGGCTTCTCCTCTGTGTCACACCTCTGACACTTTGTCCTTTGTGTGTGTATGTGTGTGTGTGTGAATGTGCTGTTTCACTCTGTGCTGTCTCCGTTCAGGGAGGGATCACAATCAACAGGCTGCTTTGTCTCTGTGTGCGTCTGTTGTTGTTGCTGCTGTCCTGTTCTGAGACTGTGGGCGCAGCTCTTACTGGTCATGTTCTCCCGCACTATTGGCCGAGAGAAGAGTTCCCATGATGCGGCGCTGAAGAAGATGCCAGGGAGCCTATTTAGTGCTGAATGCGCTGACACACTCGGATGGAGTGTTTTTGTGCTGGCTCCCCTGCTGGTTGTCGTTCTGACACTGAAGCGCTGCTTCAGAGCACTTAACCTTCCCAGCTGGGCTGAGACAGCATGTCCAGCCTGACAGAACCTGAAACAGCAGTACATTCCATGTTGCAGGGTTAATAAGCCATAAAAACAACAAACATTAGACGTTAAAATAGGGGTCTACACTGATCCGTTACAAAACTGAGAGAAAACAGACAAAAGTGCGTCAAATGTGTTGTAAAATGAACCGGTAATTGTGCGTTTGTTCATCAAAATGGACACAAATCTGAATTCTAATTAGCTGAAATTATTGGAGACGTATAAACGTATGTGGCGATGGCCATCATAACATGGACCTAATTAATCACTGATAAAATTCCTTGACAACTGTTATTATGGTTGATTTGAAAGAATTGAATCCATTATTTGTTGCAGCCCTAAACCCCAATTTACTCATGAAGTTAAGTTATCGTCATAATCTTCATAGTATCTTTAGTGGCTCTGGGAAAAGGTGCATTTTGCATTGTGATGCATCAAAATCTATTCTTTTTTTTATGCTTTAGCCGTACTAGCTCCCCAAAACATTCAGGACTAAAAGGATGTTTCAGACTCTGCTGCTTTGATTCTGACCATCGTTTGTTAAATCTGACTCTTGGTAGTCCACCAGCTGAAGTGCTATATTAAATTTCTAACAGCACTGCAACACATTTAAATGTTGTGTGACTGGAGGCACAAACAGTCATCAAGCACATCCCAAGTGTCAAAATGAAGGAAGTGTTGATGATAATACTTCCACAAATTGAAGAATACCTTAAGGAACAAACTGTCCCGCTGCTGCATGGTAACTTAAGGAAGAAGCCTTTTTTTTTCATTGAACAATAAAACCTCTTCGAGAAAAACATGTTGATAGGGGAATACGTAAAGGATACTTTCCACTCCAAGATGTAAAGGATCTTTTCTGTCATTTCATAGAATTCCTTAAGAATTATTGTACCTTACTGGCATAAATTTAGCTTGTTAAAATGTTCTCAAGGCTAAATACGAGATGAAAAGACGTCTTAAGCAGGATTTTCCTGCTGTGCATCAGTCCTGCGGGCAAATTAATCTGAATGTAACTGAAAGTAAATGCGGGGCAAGTCGGGATTAGTATTAAGTATTTATGAGCTTTGAACGATTACATTTTGTATGCAGCACAGACAGACACACAGTGAGGGGACAATACACATCCATCATCTTCACTCTTATCTCCTTAAATAAGCTCGCTGTTATCCACTAACAGGACAACATTTTCTCCCAGTAATGTGTTTACATGCATTCTCACAGCCAATTGTAGTATTTCTTTCATCCTGCTGATGTGGGATAAATAAAGCTTACACATGAGAGAGTGATCTGTGTGATGATTCAAGCACAAGGTGGGCGGCGTATCTTCTCGACTGCTTAGTAATATATCCTGTGAGAGTACAAACTGTGGCTCTATTTCAATATGAAAGCTGTCCAGCAAGATCAGATACCATTGAGACAGTGAGGTGTCACTGTGGCAGAGCAAATGTAATATATCCAGTGGGAATCTTTGTGTTTTTTACTTTATTTCTGTTGACTGAGGGGCATCTTTAATAATGCATTATGTAGGTACTCCTGGCTACAACTACTTCACCAGCTGCAGCTCAATATGAACTTACTGTTCTGGTGTTTGAATATCTAATAAATAACATGATACGTACGGAAGTAACAGTTCTCTGTTTGTGGTGAGATTTGCCTCTGTGGACACGGCTGCAATGCAAAATGCTGCTCATATAATTCAAAAACCCTGGGAAAAAATTCAAATGATATTTAAAACATTCAGGTTGGTTGATGGTGCTGTAAAAATAGCATACAAAGCGTGTTTGTATGTGTGTGTTTGTGTGAAATAGATCTGGCACCGTTCTGCACGGTTCAGTCTGCAAATTAATGGGATTAAGGAATTAATGTCATAACATCTTTTTTATAGAGGCATGTGAGAACATCGTAAAACAAGCACTGAGCACATACGTACGTACACGCACACACGCACGCACACGCACACACACACACACACACACACACACACACTCACACTCATAGTCGAGTTGAAATGTACAGTTTCCATCAAACAAAAGCCTTCTATGCCTCTCATATCCTCCTCTGTTATCAGCAGTAAATAGTAACTGAACTGACAAGTTGTTAATATTACATGTTCTGATGTTTTTAGTATGAACAGTATGTAGTGAGGCATGAATAAATCCCTTATAAACACTCTCATAACCGGTCTGAGCAGCTCGTGCAGGTGTGACCTTGTTAAATCAAGTCAGCTGTAAAAAAAGAAGAAAAAAAAAAAGTGTGCTTTGCTCTCTGCCAGTGACTTTTCACTGATCTGTACTGGACCCACTAACTGTCCTTTGGCTGTGGCTGCTATCAGTGAATTAAAGCTCATTCATGGAAATTAGTGCATTTTATTAATGTCCTAAATGACCTGTTTAGTTTGGTTGCACCAAGGACAAAAACTTGTAGGGAAAATCTGTTTTAAAATCCCTTGAAATCTGAAATTGCATTGAGTGTGCACCCTGTATGCCATTTTTGAGGCTTCATGTCAAAGATTTCCCCCTTTCACATTATACTTATATGACAGGAGAAGGAATTTCACATTAATGAGCATTCTTTTAGGTGCCAGAGAAGCCGCGGGGGCCATGCAGAGATGAAGTCCCACTCTTCACCTTCTTGATTTGTGGTGTTCATGTTCTTAGAACTATAAAAAAAGCACTTATGGCAAAGAGTTTAATTGCTGCTTTGAGCAATCTATATCAGAGACGTTATTAATAATACATCTCTCTCTCTCTCTCTTTCTCTGTGTGTCCCTGCTTCTTCTCCAGGATTGACAAGTCCACTTTGTCTGCATTGAAAGCCCGGTAAGTGCTTATCTTAATCTTTGGTCATCTTCCTGCTTCTAACATTATCATCAATATCTAGTTAATATTCTAATCTTCAGGCGCAGCTATAATTAGTGTAATTGTGCTTATGGAGAACATTCCTGGGAAGCGTTGGTGTGTAACAGCTCACAAATGAACAGTGACACTGTGGATTTGAATATACCTAAAAGCTGCTTTTAACCTGGACCTTATTACAATTTATTTTCCATTACTGTATATAATTCAACCATTCATTCATCATAGAGCTACTGACATTTTACTTCAGCAGCACATAGTACAATGCACACTCCAACTCATTCTGCACTCACAGTCCCTTTCAACGAGGCAAAATGACCGGAATCAATTTCTTTGTTCTATATGATCCATATCTTGACCACTTCATCACTGTGTCACTTACTTGTTTACTCTTTACTAACCACTTCTGTCATACCGCCCTTCATGGGCCGCTGTGTGAGGAATGATATTAAGGTAAGGCTCTATAGAGCCCTTGGACAAGACAATCAACTCCTTACTGCTGTACTCAGTTGTGGTTAAAGACTCTGTTATTGTTGCTCCCAGGTGTGATGTAGTACGTAAGCCTACTTTATGAATACGAAACAGACGTTTGTCATTTTACAACCCAGTCGCCAGAATAAATATTGGAATTGAATGTTTCTGCAAACCACAGATGTGTCAAATCTCAGCGTTATAATTATACCAACCTCACAAAGTTATGTAACATAAACACAACGTCTTAATTCTGTGAAACTGCACAGCATTCTCACGTACAGTTCGCAGTTGTGAAAAGGCTGCAGTTCAGTGAATGTAGAACAAAACCACCTAGGTTTAGGGCAAAAACTTCCTAATAAGGCGTTATAAAAGTAAATAATTATAATGAAAATAACAGAAGTGAATCAACGGAAGTTACAGAAGGAACGCAAGTTACATAAAACAGTGTGATTCACAAACCTTGAGCTACCGGAGTCACGTAAAAAACGTAAGTTACTTAATAGTCGTTTCACTTTTGTTTTCACACGGGACACAAACCCTGTTCTCCGGTGAGAAAGTGCACCGTTTGTCATCGACATATCAACCTCCCCTCCTGTGTGCAATCCACCATTTAAACAATAATTAGTACTATGACATGAGTGACACTGTTGAACCAGGGAATCTGTGTGCTCAGCACTTAAATGGATCCCCATTGATTTTAGATTACCATTGTTTCTGTAGTGGTGGCACGTAATTTTCACACCAGCACGTAATTTGGTGTTGAGAGGTCGTGGTCATTTCACGTAATTTTGTGAGATCAAGCTGAATTATACCTATGCACTTTGTCACAGTTTTTGTGGTTAATGTTGTGAATTCAAAAATAAGCTATTTGGATATGATTAGGCATCAACAGTACATTTCTTTATGTAACTTTTGGATACAGGTACATAAGTTACATAGAACGTGGCGTCAGAATGTGACGTATTTACATATAGCACTTATATACAGGTTCATTAAAAACTTTAGAAAAGTAACCTAAAATTAACTTTGGCCTGAATACCTGTTCCGGTGTCCAACCACCCCGACCTCCTGCCTCCGCTGACTGTGACACTTGTTGTTCTATTTCACCAGCACAGTGATAAATCCAAAGAGTGCCCATTTCATATTAATGCACAATTTAATTCTGGCAACTGAGCCAAATTTCCACATGACGCCCTCATTTTTTAAAGTCCTATAAGGCAATATTGGTCTTCAGAGAGGCACGTGGTGGCCCCTGGTTTTGTCTCTCAGGCTACGTTCAGGCTGTCCTAACCCTGTCACTGATGACGTTTGTATGAGAGTATATTCAACCTGACAGGATAGAAGTTAGAGTTTACTATCAATTAAAGCAAAGGCAGCAAAGAGGGTTCTGCACAGTGGCCTCGGCCTCTGTGGGCATTTTAATGTGGCTGCCCTCTGCCCCAAAATAGTACAGATGGGTCAAATGCAGAGGACTGACGGTCCCACAGGGAATGATAAAGCAACTCAACTTATTTGAATGATATAACACACTTATATGACCTGGTTATACACACTTTCTGCAGGATGGTTTACATTAACACGAGTCAGATTTGACCAGTTGTCTTTCTGTAACACATCCTCTGACATGCTGTTTAATGGCTGTGTTCCTCTTCCTCTTCCTTTGTTGATGCTTCGACAGCTGCCATTGTTCACTTTGTTTGTCTGCTTTGGGAACATGAAGTGATGATGTGCGACAGATAATTATGAGTTTCTTTTACAACTCATAGCTGTAAGACGAGACGTAGTGGATGTTTTGTCAGATGTGGGCTTTGATGGGGGACCGACGAGATGAGTGAACCAGTAATTTGAAGTGTAAATCACAGTGTGCAGTCGTCATTTGAGGTATGCATATAAGCTATACGGTCTAATTAATTCAGGATCGGAGCAGAGAGCTAATGTGGGTATAATTTGCTGAGATGTGTATCT
>CAFUXE010000010.1:415264-435595 GCA_903364295.1 Serranus cabrilla | reverse complement strand
GCTGCTTCTAATTAGACAGACATACTCGCCTTGCATTATTTCCATCCTCCTCAACCCCTGCTCGGCTGTCTCCCTCTCTTCTCCTCACCTCTGCCATTCTCTGCTCAGTTCAAACAGAGCAGCTGCTCACATCTGAGAGCGTCGTCCGCTCAGACACGCTGCTCGCAGCGCTGTGATGTGGATCCACAGGCACCTGTGGCGTTCTCCTCACTTGGTTTTCAAGAACAGGGCTGCAGACAGACCACTCCTTGCTGAACGGTGCTGATTTGCAGCCTTATGTAGCATTTAATTCACCTTTGAACCCCTAAATTGGGATTTTTTTTATGGCTGTGTTGTCTTATATTTGACTTTATTCCCTGTGGATGACAGGTTAGGATGAGTGACAGCAATGAGGCAGAGAATGAGCAAGGATCCTGGAGAAAATGTGCTTGGATGAAAATATGGACTCTAAAAAAAAAGTGAAAGAGGATGATAAGAGGTGCTGTCGTCCCCTCCCCTTATCGTTGTCTAGCCGAGTTTTTTTGGGCCAGGTGTAAATGTTATCTGTCTGCCAGCATCACGGAAAGAGCAAATGGGCAGCTGCTATTTCTGGAGCCTGGCATTTACTCTATCTCCGCCTGCACCTTCTATATTGCGGGCAATGATGGGGACCTGTGAACAAACATGAGACTAAATGTCTTCTCGTATCATATTTACTTTAGGTGATGGCTTATTAAAGCTCAAGGCTCTGCTCTGTATCAAGGGAGAAGAAGCAATGATTAGTCACGGGGAGGTTGTATGCTGTCTTAATGAGCTGTCAGCTTTATTGTGCTTTGCTTATTGGAAGCGGTTGGTGATGTAGTGTAAACAGTCTGTTACCTAACTTAATTTAAGCCCACAGGCAGCAGCAGAAAGAAAAGACAGGGACAGTAATGCAGGATGTCAGTTTTCGTGTCAGAAACAAATGCACAGTGAGTATGATGCTCCGCTGGGGTTAATTAGGGAACCAGGATTCAGGGAAACCACAATAAAGTCTTTCTAACATGGTTTCAGTTCACTTTTTAAAACACTACAGCCTCAGGCTTTGTGTCTGAGTGTGTGTGAGAAAAAGGTAGAGAAACCAAAAGCAGAAGGTTGCGGTGAAACTTGTAGCGATACGTTGTGGGAAGTGTTGGAACTCCACCCATCCTCAAGAGTTCAGGAGAGGATGTTACACTTCCTCTCCTCTCACAACTAAGACTCGCCCCGAAGTTAAGTTACATGGTGTGTTTCCGTTTTTAACCCTGTCCTTGTCCTTAGATGACAGAAAATTGCCACAACATACTACTGTACTACTAAAACTACTATTACTGAGTTAAGTCTAATAATCCATCATCAGTCTTGATCATAACCACCAAATATTCATTCATTTTCCAAATTTTAACCCTTTAAATGCCAGTTTGTCTACATAACACAGCTGTTATTTTTTGTATTAATGAACACAAAAATGGAATTATGTTTTGTATACTAAATGCTAGGTTTTTTTTCCTGCAGTGCTCCATCATACAGCAGTAATAACCCTTGTTGAAGCCAGGAAAATAGTATGTAAACAGAAAAATTTTTGAAAACTACAAATTTGAATCCAGGGCTTGAGATTTAAAGCCCTATATAACAGAATGCATGATTTTATGCTATTATGGCAATGGGATCAAAAATTACGGAGATGATTGTTCTCAATGGGAATGTTCTCATCATAGAGACTTATTATAGGAGCTGAGGCTGAACTTACAAAAAAAAATAAATACAATTTTTGATAAACTTGAAGCACAGGCGTTAATACATATCATATGATATTTTTTGGCCTCAATTTTTAAATGAAATGGAAAACTTTCCCATCACAGCTGATTACAGAACTGTAGATGTACCTGCATTCATTCAAGAAAAAAGACCCCTCATGTCAACTTTTCCAGGGTTAAATGAAGTCATAATTTTCTGATCATGGGAAAATACTGTCAGAATCAGTCCATGAGTAGAATAGTACAATCCACATTTTGACCTATTTCTGCTGTGATCACCAGAGGGAGCTGTTTGTCTCAAAGTACCTCTCAGAGGAAGGAATCAGTGTCCTGTACTGAAGGCAGCTGAAGTGAGGAGAAATGATCACTAGAGTGAGCAATTTCTCTATTTTCATGCATGCTGAAATAGTGTGGAGCTCTGGCCCACCTGTTAGCATGTCTACCTGTTGATGTTGATACTGGGAACAGCTCTAAATGACTGGTATTCACTATAAAACCAAGTTCATCCCCATTTTTAAAAAAATTATATGGTCAAACCAAAAAGAAAAGAGGTGGCATTTATTAGACTATATATATATATATATAAATTATCATGATTACATTTATGTTTATTTTATATTAAGTTATTTTTTTAATCCAAAGCCATTTTTTATTTTGACTCTGCCTGTGTCTTGACCACTCAAATGTGATTTATATTTCAAATTTAAAACCACAGTTCTGCTCCCTCCATCTAGATGTCACCTGACATACATTAAACCCGGTGGGCTTATGTCTATAGGTAACCAATGAAACACAAGTGCACCATGTTTTTTTCAGCCATATGTTTGTAGCAGTCTATAGGGAGCCGAGACTGTTGCTGTGGCAACGGGAACTGATGATCACCTAAGGGATGGTCCAGTATGGTTCATTACCATGGTGATAGGCCCTGGTTGTCTCGCCTTGCAGCCAGACTTCGCCGCCAGTGCAACAAAACATGACCAGAGGAAAGATCATCTGACTTGCAATGCTAGTGGTTGCCCATAGTGACCACGGTGCATTTTCCCCCAAGGATCTAGAGATTGTGTGCGTGCGTGTGTGCGTGCATGCATGCGTGTGTGTGTGTGCCAAAAAGAATATGTTGGATACATAGGTGACAGGATAACATGAGTGGTAACAGCGGTAATATGACACCAACAGTACTTAGTAGTAACCGATAACTCTGTCGGTTGGGAAGTTTCATTTCATTCATCACCTTGCACTATTTTATTAAAAGGAATAAGCCGGATGCCTCGAGGTTTACAGATAGGGCGAGGAGAGACAGCTTTATTAAAGGGTGATCAGGTGGCTGTTGCAGGCTGATGACCGGGTACAGGAGCTCCCGCTTACAACAGGATTAAACCTGATGTAGCTGTTGGAGGTGGAGGCTGCACTGAGGAACTGTTTCTTGAATCTTGTGACTCACATGAAAGGAGGTGATTAGGCCTGCTGGTTGAAATGTTTTGGTTTTTGTCATCAAAATTAAGGTGGAAGGGGTTTCTGTTTCGGTCTGTCCTTCCACTTTCAAGGGCGGTAACTATCGGCTTTTTTTCATTTTTGATTAAGCTGCAGATTTCTCTTTTGGTTGTTTGGTAAATAGTGAAAATGTCCTTCCCAGTTTCTCAAAGTCCAGGGTGATGCTTCTGAATACCTTCTTTTGTCAATCCAAAACCCAAAGATATTCCAGTTGATGTGATAAAACAGAGAGAAGCAGGAAGTGAATTTGCAGCATTTCTCTCTTGCAGTTATTTTGGGGTTTTGTGTGTTTTTGGTATTTGCAGCATTTTCTTTGGCATTTGTTTGGTGGGTTTGTAAGTTTTTGACTCTGCTTTTTTGTGTTGCATTTGTTTGATGCGTTTTGGTTTTGCATCATTCCTGTATTTGCAGCGTTTTGACCTTTGTGGTGCGTTTGCCCGCACTAAATGCTTCGCTGTGTTCACCAGCTCGTTTTTTACTGTCTGCTGTTTGGTGCTGAGGTCGTGTGAAAAGGTTCTATAGAGTGTTTATGCTGTAAGCAGCTGCCAGCTTTGTCTAGAAAATATACCATTAGAGCGCTGGGTATGAACAAAATTAACAAAATTGCAGGTTGTCAAACCAAAACAGTACAGTGGAAGAAGCTATAAAACTGCAAAGTCAGGTGATGTTATCTGCGAGTTGGTCACTATAACAAACCTCTCACATACATATGTTCACTTGATCTATTCTTGATAGAAATATATTGACTTTAGCAGTTTTAATGAAACAAACCTATAAATGCAACACATTAAATATTTTCATTCTTAATCTGTGTTAGATCTGTGTGTCCTGTGAGTGGCAATTGTTGCTTTTTTTTAATCTTAAATTTTCCTTTTTGGCCTTGTAAAATCTAACAGATAAAATTCAGCCCAAAGGCCAGCTGGTTTATGCTTATCTGCTGATCAATTACCATGTCGTCCCTGACAGAAAAACACAAAAGCTAAACTACAAAAGACACAATCTCTGCTTTTCTCTGTCTTTAGTCCCGATCTGTAAATATGTATTGCCACTAGTGTCACTGGGTGTGTGCTCTGCTTGTTAAGCGAGAGTCTTCTTACTCTAAAGTCCCCCAGACAACCAGCTGCCTCTTTGCTTTTGACAAATATTTACTTCTTGCCTTCTGGCTGATGCGACACACACACACACACACACTCAGACACACAGAGTAGCTGATAAGCGCACCATCTGGCCTGAGTGCTGGCTGTTAAGGGCTCATAAAACAGGCCCTCACCTATTTAGAGGCAGAGGGCTCCCTGAGCGGCAAGCTGTGGAGAACGGGTAAACAGCACGTTTGCATGTGCACACACACATAGTCGCACTTACGTCCACCCACCCCTTATGTGCATCCGTATCCACGGGGGACGTGGGAGGTGAGACAGATAGGAGGTGAGAGGATCAGAGGATGTACCTGCTCTTGTTCTGTGAATGTCTTCATCTCTACTCCTCCTCACTGCATTTCTTTGAGGATAAAGATATACAGAGATTGATTCTGCAAACCTGCAAACTGGTCCTACAGTTACGTATGTGTCAGTACTGCAAAATACTCACTGACAGCTTGTATGGGTTTGTTATTGGAAAGGTAAATTATTCCTCACTTTCCAGCAGTTCAAAGTAACATTATTGTTTCACCTACTCCTGAATTGATTGTTACACTCCTTACATAAAGCCTACATTGCTCAATATATTAGCTAATCATCTAAAAAACAAACAAACTGTATGTATGAATTCATCTGGTGACATTAGTCTGTGTACCAGATCCTGATATATGTCATTCCTCTGTAGCATAGAGCTCAGATTTAAGATTTATATCTTCAGTTAGAACTACAGGGTGCATGGTTGAAAGTCACAAGCAGGACATTATTTTGAGAAGTAGATTAACACATTCTTGGTTTTGTTCTTTTCACCATAAAACAAGTGGACATAGCCACTCTGATATCCCCGATTGGTTTGTGAACTGCTGGTTTGAAAGCTCCAGTTTGGCTGGCGCTGCTATGGTATTAGTTAACGCTTGTGCTAGCTAGCTGGGTTCACAAGTTACAGCTGTAGTTTATATATGAACAGCTGACTTTAGTGTCTTGTAGTCCAACCAAATGCTGAACAAGACATTTTTAAGCAACCTAAATGTTACAAATACCTGTGTCTGTCTGCTTTATAGTCTGTTTCACTCTCAATTTTAACTCTCAAAATGAACATCATGCTTCACTGAGGAAGACTTGAAACTAATGGTTAAGAACAAACTCATTGGGAAAATGTTAACGAAGGTAATAAATCATGATCAGTGTTGCCAACTCTTTTCCAATGAAAGAAGCTGCCACCAGCTCCATAAGTCGATAAATGTCACCAGGTGATGTAATCTCCTCATTTGCATATTTCTGACATCACGGTGCACGCGCAGTTTATTTGTATGTCAAATTCACTGTAGTTGTCTTGTTTATGTACAGTTTGTTTATATAGGTCAGTCCCTATATGTGTTTAATGTTTCCACCATTTATTTAAATAGGGGTCGTGTTAGTGACCACCATTCCTGTTCTAAGCCAGTTAGAATTAGATTTGTTAGCATTGACTTTACTGGCTAATGAACTACTGGGAGAGAGCAAGATATCTCTGCCTCTACTGTAAAAAAGCCCTGTTTGTCACAGTATTACATTCTCACCTGATGGCCTGAAAAAGTTGCAGAATTTGTCGCATTTCATAAATAAAGTAGCCAAGAGGGTCTTAAATAGTTGGCAGAGGCGGGGAGATCAATTTGACTTCTTTTTTGCAACATGTGCAGTCTCCCCCTGGTGGACATCAGATGCATTTTTAAGGCACTTTTGCATTTGCTCCCCTTTTCAGATCTGGAGGTTGCTGCTAGCATTTGACTTGTTGAAAAGTTAAAAAAAAAAATACAGAATAACACCAGTTGTATCTTGTAAATAACCAGAGAACAGCGTGTTAAAGTTTTAACACACAACAATCTTCTAATCTTGTCATTCAGGTTTTTGAGGAACCTTCCAGCAAGAAAAACTGTAACTTTTCCATTTCTCCTCCTAATTAGCTGAGAGCTGGATGACTAATTAGGAGGAAGTCAAATTGAGGTTCTTTTTTTATTTTAGAAATCTAACATTTAGAGGACATTTCGTCACAAAAGTGACATTGTTCTTTTTTATCTGCAACTATATTAACATAACAGTTGCTGGTTAAAAATATTACTTCATTCGGTAAACCAATGACACCCAATGATATGTGTGATTTCATCTTTTTGATGCTACTTGATACAGAATAAGTGATCTGAGTGTGTGTTGTGCACATCTCTTCCCCGTCTCTTGTTGTGTCTCTGGGAGTCTTTGACAAAACTAACCAGGCCTGGCAGTGTTGCCGTTGGAAACCGACTGAGGAGGATGCTGTAAGTTATGCTCTGCGATTGCTGCTGTAACTGTTTTGTACACAAACACTTGACATAAGCTGGCGGCAAATTACAGCCCGTCTCCTTAGCATCTGAAAGAAAGGAGGGGGTGGGTGGGGTGATGCTGTAGAGAGTGTAGAAAATGAGGAAGAGAATGAGGGACAGGATGGAGGGAGACTTTGCATGGTTCAGAGGAGAGACAGAAGGATCAAGGGTGATAGAAGAGCGCGAGGAGACAATAATAGACCAGATCCTTTGCTGAGATTAGACAAACAGAAATGAGACAGGCCTTTCTTCCCACTTTCCTTCCCTGGCACTGCTGTCGACCCCACAAAGCAGAGATGCTTTTACCATCTAAAAAGAGAGAAGAGGGTCAAGATGGGAGAGAAAAAAATAGGATGAAGAAGGCTTGGGGAATAGAAAAATAACTGGATTCCCTCTTGGGAAAATGAGCTGACGGGGGGAAGAAGAGGGCAGAGGAAGGAGGATGAAGAGGGTGAGAGGGAGGACGGGAGGTTATGGAAGAAAACCTTCCTTTCCTCCCGCTCTCTCTCCCTCGTAAAGTTTGACCTCTGTGATTAAAGTGTGAGAGAGAGACAGTGAATGCATCTGTGGCTTCTCCGTGACCCTGTGAGGTCGTCCTCAAACATCAACATGAAAGCTCCTGACAGAGGTTGGAGCACCGACGTTCTTGTGAGCTTTCTATCAAACTAACCATTGTTTTTCTATCACCTCTGACTGTGTCTTTATCTGTCTCAGTCTCAGGGCCGAAATCACTTTTCTTTTTGGCTCACCTTGCTCTTATTCCCTGTCGTAAGTGGATTTAAAGAAAAAAAAAATCTATATTCAGGCTGCAGTTGGCTCCTATTCAGCTCTGTGTTTTATACACATACGCGCACATAAACACACGCATGCTTTACCCTCTCAGTGCGACCGTTTGTACATACATCAGAGGCAGAGAACAAGGCCCTGTCTCGCTCCGGCAGAGCTGAGCTCAAACCCAATTTGCTTTCAAAGGAATAATTCATCTCCATATGAGCAACCTGCAGATATGGCCTCAGCTTGTCCTTGCCTGCTTGGCCCATACACTGTTGCTAACAACTAAAATGGTTATTGTGTTGATAGATTATGGCAATTTGCACCCGGTCACTGCAAAATCAAATTACAGGCTACAAAAGATGAAAATCTAAATGCACGGTGAGATATGCACCATTTTGAAAAAGTAACAGCTGCTTGTGCAAAATGGTTAGGGGAGAAATTGACAACAAATGGATGGTACTATTATAACCATTAAAATTACTATTGCACAATTTGTTACAGCAAATTGTAAAGCCTATACTGTAACACAACTTCATCCACCTTTATTTTATACTGTTGCTACGCCTGTCACTGTTGCTGTCATCGAACGACTCATGTGCTGTTTACAATAATAACAGGCAGATTTATACCTGTAAAACTGGTGGTCATTTTCTAAACAACGGGTTCTTGCTGTCAGGCAGAAGAAGACAAAAGCAGCTTCTCACAAGTAGTTGGCAGTTGTCAATTTCAACTGTAACTGGCGTGTTATTATGAGTCCCACTGCAGTTCCCAACAAGGCAATTAGTCAGGACCATGGCTGACGCTCTTCTGGCTCAACGTTAAAAATCCTACTACGGATTTATGTTTGCTAATCTAGCTGGTAAGCTTAGACTGGCAGTCATGGGGCAATCAAATCAGTGTTTTGTTCAGTTTAATGTGGATTGGTGGAAAAATGGTTTGATAGCTAAACTTACAGTTGGAGGGTACTTTAGGGTTAGGGTTAATTTAAAATTTCCCACAAAGACTCCAGTTGTATTTTTCTCGCTTCTTCCAAAGGTGACAAAACACCCAATGCACTGACACGACAGTAATGTAATGAGTTCTTCCTCATGCCATCTCTACTGAAATTCCCTGTGTGTGGATGCTAATGTGCATGTGTGTATTTCTTTGTGTCTGAGGTTCTACCAGCTGTCAGCCGCCATCTAAACCAAGCAACCAAATTGAGGAAGCAGGAAATTGATTTAGCTACCTTAAATTGATTTATGGCACTCGCGACATGAGAGAAGGAAGAAGAACACCAATGGAGGAAAAAAGAGCAGGAGAAGCCTTAGTTCACATAAAGTAGCCGACATGAGAACTGAACAGAGAGTAAGAAATGTTAGAAAAGAAAGGAAAATCAGAGAGAAGGACAGTAAAGCGTAATATGTTCCCTTATGTTTTGATATCTCACCTGTCAAAAGATCCATTTGCAGCGACAAAAATGTCAACAATATGAGTACACTTAATAGAATTATTGTGTGCACATGTGACAGAAAAAAAACGGAGACAAATTATGGCCCATTTCTAATTTGCCAACACATCACAAGCAGAGATAAACAATCATGCTGCAAATAGCTCACAGTATGTGAAAATAATTGTCCGATGACATTTCTGTGGCAATGTAATGACAGCAGCAGTGAGCGGTGGGCTAGTCAAGGCCAGTGTGCTGGGTGATTAACAAAGGACTGTCTGTGATTTGACACTGTAATCAGCGCTCACAAAAGGAACGGATATATCTCGCTATTCATCACCGCCCGGCATCACTCGCGTTTCATTTCTCTGCTCCAACTCTGTCCTGTGATCTCTCACTTGCATTTTTTCTTCGTCTCCGGCTCATTTTCTTTCTTCTTTGTCGTGTGTCTCTCATTTCCCTGCTTAATCCCACTCTCCCTTTTTCATGTTCTTTAAGAGGAGTTTTTTATTTGATTTTCGCAGTAAGTATCATCCTTGTTTCTTTTGACTTCTTGTACCTCTTTTTTTTAAGGGTTTTTCCTCGTTCAAATCAAACTCCTTTGATGTCTTGCCAAAATTAACGGAAAGGATTTTTCTAACTCTCATCTGTTTTATGGGTCAAAATACAGTTTACAATAATATAATATATTTCTTTATAACACAATAATCTGTTAAAAATAATCATATGTATATGCTACTTGGCTTTGTGGATAACATCCAGTTCCTTTAGTTAGGAAGTATGTTGCTAATTATTAAGCTAAACTAACTTGCTGTTTAATGTAGGCTAAGATATGAGCAAGACTCTCTTCTAACTCCAAGCTAAAGAGACAATAACCTTATTTCCATTGACTGTATACAAATAATAGACTTACTCACATATATGTTTTTGGATTACAGATTTGAACTTGACATTTTGGCTGTCATCTTGGTTCATGGCTGTCGCCTGACTGATGCTATGCATAAGTTAACGCCAGTCTTAGCTAGCTTGTTGCCTGCTTATTTTATTAAAATGTCAAAATATTGCTGATGCAGGAAGAGTCAACATCTTTTGCCCGAGGACTCGATAAGCCAAGTCGAAATCCATAAATGGCGTGTGGTGTTGACAGTATCTAAAAGAGTGTTGCAGGAATGACGTACTTTGCATTACCCTGGTTGACAGAAAGCCATTAGGTTTTTTTCAGTCGATTCTGGATAAGTGCACAAGATAAGCTCTATGGCAAATAAAGTTTTATGATACTGACATATTTTGATCAGGAAAATCATCTCAAATCATCACCACTTTTTCTTTTTTTTGAAGAGTAAATGAGTAAAAGGTTAATGTTGCGATATTGTTGATATAACAAACTACATTACAGTCTCATGATGTCAACATCCCCACCTCTAAGCTGACAATGACAGTTATGTCTGTAGTCCTTTTTTAAGTCTATAAAATGTTGTAGAATAAAACTGGAAACTCTCTTCAGCTTTTGTTCACCACAGATCCTATTTTAGGCATCCAACAAAAAAACATTGACTTTGAGATGAGGCAACTGGAATGCAAAAATGCTAACTCATTTCCAGGTTTCAGGACTCATTCCTGCAACACTATTATCTGAAAAAGACATCTTCACAGCCCTGTGTTCGACTGACAGCCTTTGCAGGGTGTCATCTGCCTCTCTCTCCCCTGATGCATGCTGGGATATGCTCCAGCCCCCACAACCCTGAACAGGATAAGAGGTCTAAAAAATGGATGGATAGAAACACAACCTCTCCCTCCTCCCTAACTTCCCTCCATTGCTTTGGTTTTATAAGACTGGACAGGTGCAGGCTGGTGCTGCACTACACAGCTGTTACTGATTCACTTATGTCAAATCAGTGATTTACCAAGAAGAGATGGGTGACTGCATGATGCACTCGGGATTTGGGATCAATTAGGCATTGATTTTCTCTTAAAGCCCCAGAAACTTGGATTTCTATCCATTGCTATACAATATTAATTACATGTGGCTAAATAAGAAACAAGTAAAGTTTGGAGTTAATTATAAAATATGTTATTGTTGACACTGTATGTGTCGTTTGATTAGATTTGACTGACAACACAAGTAAAAAATGTGGCATGTTGTGCTCCAACTCTTCCAACAGAGTTCAGGCTGTTTTCATAGTTATCATGATAGCAGCTTGCAGGCGCTGCAAAGGGTTTTAACCAGTAAATATTACGACTGGTGTTCTGTGCACACTCTGTAGCCACAATTACCGCTGCTGCTTGTTAAATTTGATGCTACCAGCATCAGGCTGCTGTGAAAGAACCACAGAGCCCTTGTGCTATGTGCACATCAAATGTGTGGTTTTGAATAATTGTCCTGCAGTTTCTTCAACACATCAACCGGTGTGTTGGACTGAAAATACTTGAAAAAAAAAAACATGAAAAAAATTGTCTCCATTTGAAACAACCGCGATAACGGCTCCATGTGTCATCTTTTTTTTAAAAATGAGGCTGGCCAAAATGTCGACTGTTGCTCCATATTTTTAATTATAATATCTACAGGTAGATGTGTGGCTGTGATAAGCAGCTTGATGTGACAGAGATTGTTAATTTCTATCCCAGGTAATAAGTTTCCTCTACAGGATTCCCAAACTGTCTGCGCATCATGCTAGGGAGAGCTTTGTGATTAAAGGGGATGAAAATATTGAATGTGTCAAGCCATGATTGTCACAGCCTCTAATGCACTAAGTCTTCTCCCCACAAGTGGAACATGTGTGTACGCCTTTAAAATACAGTGAAGATAATATATGATATTCATCAAGTCAACACAGACGGCAACCATTTATCCTTTACATTACTCTATCACACACTGATTTCTGAGTACTACGGTCACATTTTTCCTGCTACTGCATCATCACTTTCATCACTTGACATTTATAGTAATTGAGAATAAATCCATGATTTGCAGCTTTATTTGCAGCACTTCCCTGACGCTGAGTGTACCGGCCACGGTGCTGCGCACAGGCTGTCGTGGTTGTCTGTGTCGCAGCCTATCTGGAGACCAGACACCAATAGTCCTGCTGATGGATCATTCATCAGACACCACTTTGGACGCTCTGGGGGCAAGAGAGCTGTTCGTAATAGCTGTCTGGGCTGTCGTGCTGTGAGTGTGTATGTGTGTGTGGCCCGAGCAAATGCCCTGTTCTCCTCTGCACCTTCGTTCTGCTCTGAATCTCACAGGACCGCTCCCTTGTCCTATTGTACACACACGCACACACACACACACTCAGAGACAGTTTTATGACTATTTCCCCTTTAGTTTATCGCCCTTATTTCCCACAGCTGGGGCCCAGGGGAAGTAACTTCTGCTTGTGTGTACATGTGTATGTGCGTATGTGTGTGTGCATGTATGTACCAACATTCTCCTATATTGCACCTCAGCTTATCCCCCAGCAGTGCGCTGTTTTTTTTCTGTGTTTACTGCCATTATCACTCAAGGCAATCGGAGCCCCAGGTGAACGCACTGTCATCAAACAACCTGTGAGAAAGTTCAGCGGCACAGACAATCCCTTCTCTAGCCTTTCTGCATGACAAACATTGTTCATTTACTGCAGCGCCTGATGTCTACATTGACTCATCCCTCATGGTGGCATTTGCCTCTGAAAAACCTCTTAAGTCTAAATGTTTTCTGCACATATGAATATTCAGTCGGAGAAGAAATCACAGCAAAGTTATTGCAATAATACGAAGGAGAGCCATCCATCTCCAGGTCTGCAATATTAATGAGTCACAACACTTGAGGCAGTCAAGCTCAAATTAAAGCAACAACACAACAATTACATATTAATTACTTTTCCTACAGTCTATTTCCCATTGGATAAGGACAGCTGTGATCAGTCTGTTGATAAAAGCTTTTACAGTTATTGCTTTAAACACCAGGTGGCCAATGCATTAAAAACAGCAATGATTGCTTGTCTAGACACAGAGTTATAATATTAACAATATCCAGCCAAGTCAAGCACACACTTTTTAAGCACACAGAAAATTTGACAGAGAAAATGCGTGAAAGGGGCATTTCTAGGAACAGCTGGTGGTCATGGTTTGTCATGATGTCTTTGCACTTACTGCAGTTGCTTTTTTAAAAATCAATACATCAATTTTTCCACCGTGGCCAGTTTTTTCAATATTTCAACCTTGTTTTGAACTCCTTTTCTATTAATGCACGTATAGAAAAACCCTTATTGGCTCAGTTCAAGTGTTCCACCTCAATGAATTGTAGTCCTTATTCATGTAACTGTTTGCTTATGCTTACTCCTGCAATAATAGTCAATATGAATTCCAAATCAGACACTTTTTCTTTTGACTTTTACTACATACTGCAGCTACAAAGTATGTACTATAGCAAGTAGGATGGATAAACTATGAGGGACATACTACTTTAAAATCACATGGCACCTTAACATTTGACCCTCTTGATGCCCGATGCTGTGCAGAGGATCATGGGTCAGAAAAGGCACTGAACATGCTGGGTTGCATAATGTGACCAGGTGCAGTAGGACATTTGACATACTATGCATTGAGGCATTCAAAATCTTTTTCTGGCATACTTAATAATATGCTGGTCTGAGTATTGGAATGCACCCTTGTGTGACTGAGGCATGCTCTCTTTAAAGTGCAGTTAAAAAACACCAGCAAAATTACCTTTTCAAACTAAAGGGTTCATTATCTTGAAACAACCTATACTGTATGCCATGTCATCCAATTACCAATGTGATTATATCTGTTCTGAATGGCCTAACACGAAGGTGTGAGTCATGCGCACGTCCCGTCTGATCTCTCCTAAAGAATATTGTGTGTTTTGTCCGACTGCAATATAAAGTGAGCATAAATGTTCTATTATTGCAAACAGATTAAGGTCCTGCCATCGTCAGATGATATGAAAAGCACTTAGTTTGACACGGAGCCCTCAAAGATGATGACTATATAAATATAGCATGTTTCACAAAATGAAAACAGTTCCGTTTTTGCTTAATTGTGCTGTTTTAGTTTTTCTGACCTCATGCACTGAGACTCCACACCCAGACGTATGAGGCACAGATTTGTCTTCAGGTTCATTTCAGTGTGAAATGTCTAACAACAGCTGAGTTTAAATGAGCTCATGTTCTATCTGTCACCTAATCTAACTCTTCAAGGCTGTGTGTGTGTGTGTGTGTGTGTGTGTGTGCGTGCGTGTGTGTGCATATGCATATATGTGAGTGTGTAATGACACAACACACGTCCCTCTCTTCTCCTCCTTCTCCATCTGTCACCCCTCGACAAACACATGGTGTCTTGTTTGGCCGACTCAGCAAGGCCCTGGGCTCTGTGGGCTTCATGTATAGTCACACAACACACACACACACACACACTCGTGCATTACTGTGCGTAGAATAGTGGAACTCAGGGATATAGTGGGTGTGAAGGGGTTTTCAATAGTTCAGAGAAGGAGGCATCATGGGACACAAAGGTAATAAGCAAGGAGAGCAAAGACAGAACAGAAGTAAAATGGCGGTCCACTGCGGTCCACTCACCAGAGGCTGTTAGCAGGTTCGTCCTGTGCGTTCTGAAATTCTGCCAGAGTATGAGCCTAGTCAGGAGGAGGGTACGACACAGAGAGCAGAGGAGAAGGCTGATGGAGAGCAAGCAGGCAAACACACTCAACAATTATGGGCAGAGAGACACAAAGACGGACAGATGAGTGAATAGTTTCATCCTGTTAATTATTTGTGTTCAGCATGCATGCAGGGTGACAGGGTGAGACTTGGCACCAGCTTATGATGAATGCCATATTTCAGTGCCAGTCTACTGCCTGTCACTGGGAGTCAAGTGACATGCAGATCTAGGATTACAATTGTTTATTAAAGAACTACACATGCTGCAGAGAGTAGCTCTCCCAGTGGGTGCAGCAATGCAATAAAGCTCACAGTTGCTTCATCCCGCCGTGAATAACAGAGGTTCTTCTTTCCTCAGGATTTGAGAGATTTTGAGTATGTATCAGTGCTTCTTCTTTCTTTCTTTTTTTATCAATTAGTGCTACATTTGCAATCTTACAGACATTTGGCCTGAATTTGGCACTACCATACATTTAATATTAAGCTCAAAGCAAAAGATAAGAGTAGGAAACAAAATGTCAACTTTTTTACGATGACTACTACTATATTTTTCAAGTAGTGTTTTTGCCCTCCTAATCAAGTATTTTTGCTTGTATTCACAACATTAATTAGGTGCTCCACAAGTCTAAGGTAGTATGGATGGAACTTTTAGAAAAAAGATGACGCATCGTTGAAGCAGAAAGACTTACAATAAATATAAACCTGTATTAATTGATGTGGCTGTCATGTTGGAAAACAGGTGCCTGTTAACATATTTAGCAGATACAGAGCAGTATGAGCAGTCATTTGGAGTATAAATCAAATATTCATTCTCTTTTAGCTCTTATTTGGTCTCCACCAGCTCCTTTAGCTGCTAAATGTTCCATGATGTTAACCAGCTAGTTGCTAACTTTGGCTGTCTGCTGTGTCATAGTGACAGGTAATGTGTAGTTGGTTTATCAAAGTTCTTTTTTTGCTGGAAACAGCTGCTGGTGTCTGAAAATGATGTGGGTGAGAGTGCTGAGGGTCAACCAAAACCATAGAGGTTGCATGCTTTTAAACCAAAACATTTACATAAAAGATGTTTAAATGTTTAATAGAGCTGAAGGTGAATATTAAAAAGAGATAAAGAGGGCGGAAAACAAAGGGGAAGTTGGGTTAAGCTGGTGTAGGGTTACCTGAGTGAAACAAGGCTACAATTGCTTGGGGTAAACTGATATACAGTACAGTGACTGGATTACCAAACGGCGAGTCATATATGAAATCTGAGCTGTTACACCTTTTCAGCTTGTGCCATGTGTTTTCATTTGTGTTCTTGCATCCGTGTGTCTAGATGTAAATTTTTTCCCAGCCTTCCACGACTGAAGTTTATTTGTTCAGTCTAATATCACATAAAGTATCACAACAGGCCTCAAGCTCTCTAAGAACACAAGGATGAAATACCCAGAAAGCTGAAAAAAACCTTAGGAGAGGAAATTTGAAGAGAGACCCCCCTGCTCTTCCTTGAATGTCTGGGGCAGCTATAGGAGCTGGGAAAAAGGCAAAGTCAGGCATCCCGATCCCTAATAATAAGACAGCTATAAGCGAAATATAACCCCTGATGAAATGTAAGACCTTTCAGGCTTTCTTTCCAAAGCCGATAAACAAAATCATCAGTGTCTACGTTGCTTTTCATTAAAATCCTTGAAGAACAGAAATCCACTGATCCGAGGCATTAAGTGTCACTTGCAGTAGCATAATGGAACATATCAGATTACTCTACAACATAAACTGCTCACTCTACTATTTTACTGTATATACTGTGTATGCTTTTACGAGAAAACATCCAAAATGACATTCATTAACATACAAATATATTAATCTAATTTCATACCTTACACGTTAGTGAGATCAGTTGGGATAACAGGGAAATAGTCTGAAATGACTTGTGTTCAGTTACTTAGTTAGTTAGTTAGTTAGTTATCAATATATTGATGTTTGGTTTCACACGGGACATGAGCACCATTCTTCTTTGTCTGATTCTGGGGTTTGTTTGACCCGTTCCACATTCCGCAGCTGACCTTTGCTGTCTTTATTTTACGTCTGTTAGTGTCTAATATTGGGTGGATGGGTTTACACTGGAGGTAATGGAAAGCCCAGTGGATCTCATGGTTGCTTTGACGGATGCATTGTGTGTCGGTATCAGACGCTGAGGGCTGTGCCAAAGTAATGATTGATGAGTGAGTCCAAATAGGAGAGAAGTGGCCAAGTTTTGAATGTTGTGCTTACAACCATGAAACAGCCATTTCTGCATAGTAAGCCTTTAACCACATGTTTAAAACTGGGTCTGTAGCTGAGCATCATATTTGACATGTCAGGCTAGCATGTTAAAAAAGTTACGCCTGATCAAGCATCAATATATGGCGAGTTGGAGTGAGAACAGGTTGATACTGTCAAAAAAAGAGTTGTTGGTTGTGTACACTTTTCACTAGTGAATAAACTTATCGCTTCCCATGTCGCTTAAAATGATTTAGTGGCCTGTATGTGGGCACTGTGGGTGTGACTATGTTATTTTATGTGTGCATTACTTACAAGAGCAATTTCCCTGCCCCAGTACAGCCGCAGAGTAATAACTCACTTCTGATACCTTTCCTGAGAGGAACAGACAGCGTGCTGCAGTAAAGTTATCTTAAAGTAATAATCCACCACCCTCTGTGATTTGTTTGCTGCTCTGTCGCTGATATGGTACAACAGTGATTCATGGAGCTTTTACACTTAAAAACAGCTGTCAAGTAGGTCTGGGAAAATCCTCTATCACTCCATTGATGATTCATTTTATGTTGCCTGTAGAGGAAATGGGTAGTTAGCATGAGAGGCTACAGCTGCCGCGACTGGACAGACAAATAAGAGCGTCATCCAGAGACACTCAAATTATCGTAACAGCAAAGCAAGACAGAAGAAACACCAGCTTAGTTGGACAGTGGAAGTGTGCTGAAAAGAAAAGTGATGTCTGAATAAACATCGACTTTGCTTTCTCCTTTCATTTCGTATCAAGTGTCTAGATTAAGTGCCTTTTTAATTATTTTGTCAGAAATTTCATGGGTTGTCTTGGTCGGCCCATGCTAAACCTCCACCAGGTTTCATGAAAAGTGGGCCAATAGTTTTTCCACAATCCTGCTGAATGACAGAAAACATGGCTTTGGCAAAGTTAACAATGTGTTCGTCCAACTCTAAACTTTTCAACTCTTTGACCTTTTGACATTGCAAAGTGTCACAAATGTGTATCCAACCATTTTTACATAAGGCTGAGCTGTTTCCTCAAACAGCTGGGCATTTTAGGTTTTAGCAGACATTATGGGAATTTGATGTGGAATATTTTTAGTGGCTGATTTATACACATTAATTGCCCCAGTAAGCATTTGGGGCAGATGGACAGTGCATATGGGATTCAACAGAATAAACTTCAGCATGTGTGTTCATGCAACAGTGTGGCTCCTAATGTGTTTTTAATAGTTTTTGAACAATGGAGCTCTGTGGCACAAAAGGCCTAGATTTACAGCACTGAAGCTGCACAGATATTGCTTGTTTGGAGGTTTTTACACTCTTTGTAAATACATTATGTTTGATTTCTACAGTGCATATTATAATCTGGCATTCCACACTGCAGCTATACTTCTAATTTTAGCTAAAAGAGCAAATACAAGAGGTCTGCTGACCTGACTGCATGCACTCCAGAGTGGGAAATTACACTGAATGAAACATAAGTGGAACATAAAGAGGAACAGCTTACGATTATATAAATGACTCTGTTGAGTGTTTTATGAATTTATGTTTATTGCAAACTCCTATATAAATCACTTCACACACTTCACTTAAGGTTTGTGTGCGTACACTTGTTTGTTAAGTGTAACTGGGTGTGTGTGATTATACTTGTATGTGTATGCACAAATGTGTGTCATTGTACTAGTAGAGCACTCTGTAGTTCTTTGTAAAAGTGGGCCAGGATTCAAATAGTGAATGGTGGAAAGGATCAGCATGTACTGTACGAGAGAGGAGAGTACACAGAGAGGGGAGATAAAGAGGAGGTGTGATACGAGGGGAGACTAAGTGGCAGAGAGGGGTGGATGGGAGGAGGAGAGTCTAAATTGATGCAGGTAATCAGTTACAGATTACTGATATCAGAATACAACATGAGCAGTGATAACATATTTTGTCAGGATAATCATATTTAGATTACTTTCCTCCCAAATCCACCGACTGTGCAGATTTCAAAGGAGTTTGTGTTATCAGTTATTCTGTTATCATCAAGCTGTGAATTAATAGGTTGGTAGGTTAAATCCTGCCTCCTGCATATACACGGTCCTAACAATTCAGAATGTCATTTTTTCCCACAGAAGTTATCCTTTATCTGGTTTTCCCTGCAGAACAGTTTCTGACTTTTCTAATTGCATTTTTGTAATCCGTTATAGTTGACTTCATAATACTATTGATAAGAAGAAGGGAGCGTAAGGGGTGGGGAGTGGGGGGTGTTCGGAGGGTAAAAAACCTAAGATTAATGAAAAATAACAGCAACAAAAGAGAATTTAGTATAGTGAAAAGATACAGACAGAGAAGAAAAAGCCTCAGCATGGCTGCAAAATGTTGGAGCCAAAGTAAAGACAGCTTAAGCCAAATTCTTTAAAAGCCAAACAAAATGAGGCTTTGAAGGACAAACATATAATTTGATCTTGTCAGTTTTAGAGCACATAATTGGTAAATGAAACCAAACAAAACATCTCAGGGTTTCTTCCTCTAATTAAAGTGATAAAATGCAAGTTTAATTTCACTGAAGTGACACCGACACACTAAAGGAGGAATTTCTTTCAGCAGCTGGTACTGACATGACAAACAGAGCCTTACTACATGAGGACTAACCACGTTTTAAATCCCCGTCACATATGGAGTCCGCTGCTCACAAAGGAACAAATCACAGAGTAAATTATGTTTAGAAAGCAATCAAAGCCGGTAAAAAAGCCTTGTGTACACACAGTGCTGCTGTATAGGGACAGTCATGCAGAAACGCAGCTACATCAAACAGCAATATGCCTGAAATATTAACACTTCCCCTCAAGGCATTATCAAAGTGTACACCACCTCTGAAACACCATGAAACACATGTAAGCTTAATGTGTGATGTTCTCATTCCCACACCACGAGATAGGGGGGATGACATTTCGTTTTATTTACTTTCAAAGCTCATCATTTGATTGATATGACAACATGACATTTCAGAGGTAATCTCTTATTTTTGGTTCGTTTGCCATTTTCATTCGTACCTTGTTGTTTCTACATAAACACTGAACACCGGCTCCTGCTGCTGGGACAACTACCAGTTAAGGCTGGATGACATAAAAATGTCAGTTGTCTATTGTTTTTAATATAATTTCTTTTGCATTGTAAGCCAGTGTTACTGTAATATTTCTGTCATGTGGATTTGCTTTATGTTCTGAAACTTGCTGGAGAAAAAAAAGCTGTACTTTTCATTATTTCACTGTTTATTTCACACAGTTACGAGTATACAAAAAAGTCTTCACCACGTAGTTATTTCATATAGACTTTTTATTTACTGAATTACCCATAAACATTGTATATCGTGATATATAGTATATTGTTGTTGAGATATGAATGATAGAAGACTTTGCCCCCCTCCCCCAACACACACATTCAGACACAAGTGTCATGGTGAGTTGTTTTTCTATTATATAGAAAGAACGTGGAGGCTTGGAAAAAAAAGGGAATGGAGAGTGTGACTGTGTGTGTGTG
>CAFUXE010000010.1:388120-415230 GCA_903364295.1 Serranus cabrilla | reverse complement strand
GTGTGTGTGTGAATTTTTGTGCGTGCATGTGTTGGGGGATGGACTAGTTACTCAGCAGCAGTTGTGAAGGTCATTTTCTCCAGTGGGCTTGCAGTTGGGTCAAGCATTTTGTGTGCATGACATGTGTGTGTGCACAAATGCGTCCTTTTGTATACAACAACGTGTTTTGTAGCACTGTATTCTTACTTCTTAACTTCTTTACGATGAGGCATATATCAGAGTTCAGCATGTAATATGTGTGCGTGTGTGTGTGTCCTATAATAGAATGAGCAGCAAAAAGAGGTGACGTTAGTAGACTGGCATCTGTTTGTTTGGGAGACACTTGAGAAGCTGTGAAGTGACAGGAAAGGCTGCTTGGCACCATTGAGGCCCACATAAGTGTGTGTGTGTGTGTGTGTGTGTGTGTGTGTGCAGTTTGTAACCGTACATGCATACATTTACATTTGAAACACAAGTGTTCAACCAATCATTGAGTTTTACTTGAGTTTCAAAGCCAACATGCCATTTAGTTTCAAGTTGGACCGACTGATTGCTGCAAAGCAAAGCAAAAGAAAGAGAAACCTTTTAAAAAAACATTTTATAAGCCTTTTCATCTGTTTTATACTCCTTTTTTTAAATAGGCCAACTTCTCCCAAGGAATTATATTTTAAGCACTGTGGAAATGTTTTAAACCTGCAGTCTTTCCAATGGCCAGCAGGGGGCGACTCTACTGGTTGCTGAATGAAGAACAATTGTATAGAAATCTACAAGAAAATTACCCGACTTCTCACTTAACTTATTTACCTCAGCAAATTTCTTTCAAATGAGTTTAAGAATTGCTCATTACAGCAATGATTCAATTTCAAAATGATGGTCCAATTTAGACTAAAATAGATAACAGCAGCTAATGCCTTATTTTTGGATGTTGTCTGTGTTTTTCTCTTTGACCCTTTCACAGTGTGTCCACTTGTTTTGTACACTTCTTCACAAGTCATGTGAAGAAGGTTTTGAAACATAATGAAGACTTCCATGCAAGGAAATTACATTTCAGATAGTTTAAGTGAACAGTTTCCTGAATAAGTAAATTATGAGAAATCCGAATCATTTATTACCTAAAGGTCACTGAAGGACATGTATGGATTAGAAAGTCATGACCTCAATATAAAGTTAATGACATTCTGACTTTGTCTTGCAAGAAACATGTAACACACTGTTTAATATTAAAAAGAAGAACAGATGATTCATTCCTTTCTCAAATACGTTTCATCAGTGAGTTTCTGCTGTGAGTGCCTGCACATACACTGAGTCTCATTAATGTACCTCCACCCACTGGTGCACAATGTGTAAAGTGCACCGTACTTAACATGTTTATTCAAGCTCAGAAGTGTACTGGTACCTCTGAGTATCTCACAGGAACAGTGTCACACCTGTGGGTGTGTGTGAGTAAGAGAGTGAGAGAACGAGGGGAGGGGGCAGAAAGAGAGAGAGCAGTGTTTGTGTCTCAAAGTGAATAGATACAGGTGTCTCATTTCGTTTCCCCCCTTGATGACGCACAATAGGACCCTAGTGAAATGGCCAAGAGTGTGTGTGTGTGTGTGTGCGTGTATATGTTTTTTCCAATCCATAGAAGGCATCTGACAGTCCGGTTGAGCTTGTTTGTTTGCCTCCACACAGAAGTTGGGAAAATCCTCATGTTGTTTTGAGCGAGGGAGCAATGAATGAAAATCACAACCTTCAGGTTCTGCAGGCAAATTCCACAAAAGGGCAGTAACTAAAAATCTACTCAGCCTTTTTCTTGCACGGGTGTCGAGGGGATACAGCCTTGGGGGTCCTCTAGGCAGATCCTCTGGCAGCTGTCCGGTTGCTATGGCACTGATCACACACAGGAAGAACAGTGCATGAGGAGAGAAATGGGACTTTCCATTTAATTGTGTTTGTTGCTGCTGTTTCCCTGCTTAATCTATTCCCTGGCTGCTGTCATCTCATCTACTCAGATGTCTTTGTCTTTTGTCTTGAATGATGCATTTATCTGATTATCCTCTGCACAACAAGTCTGATACACTCCATTTCAGCTATGGAGCAACATTGTCCCCTTTACTATTATCACTACTGTCACTCAGATGAGCTGTACCAGATGTGCTGCGTGATTCACAGGTTTTTCTGCTGTCCAAGGCTTTTATGTTGCTTGTATAGTTTTATGTCTGTGTCCTTGTGTGTCTACAGAGTTTTATCTTTGCTGCCATGTGAGAGGCTCGTGATTCACATGGCTATTTGTACCTTAAAATGAAAGTGTACGTTTTATGTAGGGAATGTTTCATGGTCCAGGAAATATCAAAACCTTTTTCAAACATGACCTCATTATAGAGAATTGAGTAAATCAGTGCAGAAAGGCCAGACGGTAAAGCTGTTTAATGAGACGGATGAAAGGTAACAAATCAGAGCTTCATTACTCTTCAAATGGTTCATAAAGGTGTTAGTTCCTGTTATTAAATTATCATATATTTTTTTTTGCACTGAAAACACAGTGGTCGTATGTTAAAAGAGGTATATATAGTATGTGTTTCTCATACTAATGTTTATGGATCCTTTCCATTTAAAACAGCTGTTTCTTTTGTTAAAGTCCCCTAAAACACATCGCAGCAGATATTATTGCACAATCACAATCACTGGCTTGTTGCTGATTTTGGTGCACAACAGACTCACTTTTTTAGCCACTTTTTTTTTTTATGTGGGAAAAAACAAAATATTATCCCTAGTAAATTTACTTTTTTTTTTTTTACTTTTTTTGGTGGGGGTTTAAATGAATGGTTTGACATTTAAGGAAATAATCAGAGATGTTACCACTCTATGAGGCTGAAACAAGAACAATAAGCTTAGCATAAAGGCTGGAAATCCGCAGAAAATGGCTAGACTGGCTCCGTCCAAAGGTGAAAATAAACCCACCAATGGGCACCTCTTAAGCTCACTAACGATATCTTGTTTGTTTAATCCATACAAAAACCACAAAGCAACCAGGCAACAGGAAACCAGTGGAAACTCCAGCTGGCTGTGACTTTATATTCAGCATCAATCATCTCATCTAACTCTACTTAAAAAAGTGAAAAAAGTGTATTTCCCATAATGTTGAACTCCTTTAATGAAAAACCAGATTGCTTATGCAGCGGACAGATGAACTAACACAAGAACCAAACAATGATGAGTTAGTTTGGTTCTAGGAAGAAAATTGCTTGAGATTCTACGCAGAAAAATTAAATAATGCAAACTAATGCTACTAGAATTAATGCAGCTTGTGAGTCACTCACTCACTCAGTTGGTTAGATGCTCAAGAAGAACAGGTGGCCCAAGAAGAAACAAACACGTTAGATCAATATATTCAGGCAATATGACTACTTTAGCTCTGTTTACAGACCTGTAACTGAAGAGGAAGATGACTCGGGGTGGAACTGCAGAGCAACACTAGCTTAGTAGACTCTACATGTGAGAAAACTGAGGAGCAAGCAGGCAGTTTATTAGTTGGGAGAAGTACAGATACAGGTAAATTGGAGAAAAGACGTGGCACGACAAGATGAAACCAGTGAACACGAAATGCAGTGTGAAAAAATGTGTCATGCATTTCCCTGTGTGGCTGTGCACAAAGGAGAGCATGTAAAATGTGTTAAAATTATATATGTTTCATGTGGTGACATTTAATCTCCTTTTTTGTGAGGTTACATTTCAATTCCAATGTCCTTGGCAACAGCACAGAAGGCAATAGCCTGATAAGCCAGTTTGAATTGAGATTTCACACAGAGGGACTGAGTGTGTGTTTGTGGGAGAGACGGGGTGGGTAGGTGAGCATGCATGTGCCTAGAAATGAAATCATAGAATCAAGCATAGATAGAACAAGGTCAGGGAGATTAATATAAAATTATTAACAAGGTAGAAACAAGGGCAAGGAGAGATAGAGGGAGGCATACAGTAGAGGAGGAGGAGGAGGCAGGGTTTGTAAGGACTCCAGCCAATCAGTGAGGAGGAGGGCGGTGCTCAGCAGGCAGGAAGGAGGGAGCAGAGCAGCAGCAGCAGACACAGAGGGAGAAGAAACAGAGCATGTTAGAGGAGCAGGAAGAGGTGGGAAGGTAGAGGTAGGTACACTGAGAGATGCAGTGCCACAGTGTGTGTGTCTGCGAGGCTGTCAGTAGCACAACTCTCCATCCTTTCGTCTGGGACCATGATGTGTTGTGGAGCTACGATGCACAGATTCACTGCAGAAGCAGGGAATGCAGATAGAAGTTCACCTTGAGCTGGAGTCCAACAGTGCCACTCTGGACCTCTGGGATTACAAGAAATGCTCATAGATCCCAGACCAAGATCAGCAGAGATTTAATCGGATCTGACAACCTGCCACACCGGGTGGCCCCAGAATTATTAACTTTTGGATTACTGGTCCATACCTAAAACCAGAACGTCTGACAGAGAGGCTCCGAACAGACAATCCAGGGCAGGAAATCAAACAGGTACTTGCTTGGGCAGAAACTTGCCAGCTGTCTCCAAACCAGACAGCACACAGAATCAATATTGTCACATCCACGGTTCACCCTGGAACCCCGAAAAGCCACGACCAAGCAGCCCAGGGACCCTGGAGCCGGCCTGACCTTGGACCGTCTGTCACCTGAACCCCTCCTGGCACCGGCGGAGACGTCCAGCATGTCTCAGACCGGAGGACGGTTCCACAACAAAAAGGCCGGCATTCGGGCTGCTGTGATCCTGATCGGACTCCTGCACAAGTCTCGCAAAGCCAAGGAGAAGGAGAGAGAGAAGGAGGAGAGCGAAGGGTGGGTGAAGTTTTGTCTTGTTGTGTCGTCAGATGAGGCAGGCATGCTGGGTAGATAATGCCCGGCATAGGGACAAGCAGAGAGTCTGCACTGCAGTGTTGAGCTGAGCTTGTAAAGCAAACTTTATTAGCTTGAAATGTCTTTGTTATTCCAGAGGCGTGTAGCACTTTGTGCCCTTACAGTCCAATGAGTTTGCATCTGCAGTTTTACAACAAGTCCTTTTTATTAGACAGAGCATGTCTTTGTCGGTGTGTGTATTTTTTGTGTATCTTGGTCAGTGTCAATGACAGATGGGACAGAAAGAGAAAGGTATTGAGCTGAATATAGGTTTGTTCTGACTGGCTTTGAAGAGCAAAAACAGTGGCTGAGAGGACAGAAGGAAAGCTGGCTGTGGAGAGAAAGGCACATGGAAAAAAGAGAGATTGAGAAGTGGTAAAAGAGAGAGATGTAGTGAATGAAAAGGTGCAGAGCAAAAGTAATCCACTCCCCTATTTGTGTCTTTCCATGTCCGGTACGTAGCAGTTTTTTCCGTACACACAAGCACTTGTAGATGCGTGTAATCCTGATGAAATAGTTTAGTCCTTTAGCACAAGGCCAGTGTGAATACAGGTTTGTAGACTGGTGAACTGGCTGAGAGTTCAATAAGTGAGCTGCAAACTACAGCAGAGAAGAGAATCCGGTGCTTTACTGCCCACAACCCTGCTGTAAACAGCAGGTGTCAATATGGGATTCAAGCTGACTTTAAAATACATTTATAGTGGACAATAAAGGCAACAAAGGAAGCCCCACAGTGTTGCTCAATCTTTTGGTGACCTTCAGGCAGAGCTGTATGATGAAAGGAAAGGCAGATTGTGTTTTCAAGAAGACTGTTGATGCATTACATCTTGTTGCTCTAAATGGACCTTTAAGGGGATTTTCAGTGCATGCTGTGTTGCGTCCAGATCATCTTACTGCTAATAGTACCTTTCGCCAAGTGCAGTCAATATGACCCCTGGGAATATCCCACCTGGTAACAAACAGCGTACAACGTTGGCAGGGATCGAGACTGCCAACACTTCCCCCAACTAAGCCTCCCTCTGGGTAGACCTGTTTTTGGCCAAGCTAACATTTGCAGCCATGAATATACAATCAAACTGGAATCTGCACAGAAGGTTGCAGACTGAGTTTGAGTGTTTACTGTTATTGTGATGTCTATGATCACTTTCTAGATATGAATGTAGAATATGTAGGCAATGGGACAAAATGTTGACATTTTGAGAAGCAATCTGGTTTCCATTTGTAATAATGACCAATCAGGTTTGAGCAGGTAAACAGTCTATTGGAAGAGCAAAAGAGGTGGTACGCATTGAAATGCAATTTTGAACCCCATTAGCTACCATTTGACTACAATTCAGCCTTTACTGGCTTAGCTAACTTACTTAACTGGATAAATCTGTTGTAGATGTCATCTCTCAACTTCATAATCACCTCTCAAGTAGCTAATTGGACTGTAAACAATAGCTGGTGAACAACAAAGAAAATCTTGGCCCCAGATAGCCTTTACCCAGATTTCTGCTGGCTACACTAGAACCCAATAATATTACTAGTTGCCCCCAGAGGACACAATTGTCATCAGATCAATAGCCATGGGTTCTGAGATGTTATTGTGGTGAATATATATATATAATATATAAATATACGGTGTGGCCTGGGTGTGTGTGTATGTGTGTGTGAACATCTGATATGCAGCACTAAATGCACTTTGCTACCCTGTTCTAATAGCCTGGACCAAAATAGGCTACATCGAAATAGACTGTAACTCACTTTGCAAATGCTGATAAGTGTATCTGACCTCTGGTTGTTTGTGTGTGTGTGTGTGTGTGTGTGTGTGTTATTTAGTTTCAGATAGTGTAAAATTAACCCCTGGAGGTGAGGCTGGATTAGCAACCACGCAAATCGAGTGACTGCCCAGACCTCCTGGGGCCCTGAAAAAGCTGCCCTTTTATTGTGTAACAGCTGTTTTGTGGTGATTGGATTAATTGTGGTTTCGTTCAGACATATGCACCTCAGAAACAGCTGTCAATTGAAACAAAAAGACCTTACTTTATCCTGAACTCTTGGTTTGTAGAAGGAACTAAACCTTTGTTGTTTTAGTTGATAGTTTGCTTACATTGTGTATATGTACGGATTAGTGTGTGTTGAGTGGGTCAATATTGCAAAACGTTATTTTAGATTTAGAAATCTTGTCTGTTAGAGTCCACAGTTGGAACTAGTAACCTATCTTTTCACTTGGAAAAGATACATTACATTTTCTTCACTTTCAGCCATTACCATGCATCAAAACTTTTATGCTCTTCAAAGTACAAAGCTCCTCCAAGGGTTTCTCTGATGGAGAAACAGAAACCATTAGATGTACTGTACTTCTTTCTGCACATTTGTATGACTGAATGTGTCCTCCAGAGTCAATGATCAGAATTTGGTCCGTCACAACAGCCTGCTCTTCAGAAATAACAGACCACAGAATACCATAATTGACCCATGAGAATCAAGTATTCAGCAAAGCTGTGCAAATTTCCCAGATAAATATTTAATTAGATTAATTAGCACACAGCAAACCTGCAGCCAGGTGGTTTCAGGCATTCAATAATTGTTTGGTTTCTGTGGCTCCGGGTAAAATATGTCCTTGATAGCAACATGATGCACACACAGTGAGTGTGGGGACGTAGTGGTCAATGGGCCCTAACGCTTAATATTTGCCCCAAGGCCCTCTAGTGGATTAACCCAGCCGTGCCTGGAGGCTATGATCATCTGTGAATGTTAAACTCCTGCAGTGTCACACAGACACAACATGCTCAAATATACACTTTTCTGACAGGAGGACTTTTCTTGCATGCTTTTCACATGTCTGCTATGTGGTTTATGATTTAGATCCTGCGTGTTATTGCCTCATGTCAATTGACAACTGTACAATACAATCATACCTGGACAGAGGCACTGCTACAACAATATTCTGCTGTTGTCATTTCCATCACTGTGGCTGTCGCATAATGATTGAGGCACAATTGCAGAAAATGTTATAGTGTCTTGTTCCAAGTGGTAGATGTTATGTGCATGATTGCAGTCCTTTCAGACTTTTACCACTCACATTTCTCTCAACTATGGGCTATCCATTTTGTCAAGATATTTCATGTACTTAAAGCTGACTGATTCCAACAATGAATACAAGGAAAAATGAATTACAGACTGACAACAACATAATAATAGGGAACATTTTGAATAGACTGTCGGAAAAAGAGTGTTTTATTAGGTTTTTACACCACCTGACTTTGCAGCAGAGAATTTGTGAAAATGCAATTTTCTGCCTTCTCACAAACCCAACACACACAAGTACACATGCATACAAGCATGCAATCTCACTCCTTGCCTGCATCTTCTGTGTATTCCTCTCACTCTTTATCTCTGCACTGATGGAGCCATAGTGTACATTTGCCCTCCATTAAGTTAAACCACATGAGGTCCGCTGCTTGTATCTGAATGTTTATATTACTCTCCATGCATTAATGCCTGCCACAGCCCATTTATCTCCAGCCGCAGACCTGTTTTGTCCGCCTGTGTGTGTGTTCTTGTGTATGAGATGTTTGTCCCATGGTGTGTGTAGCTTTGTATGCATGAGTTATACAAGTGCTTTAGCGGTTATGGTTACATTTCCCTGTCGGTTTGTGGTGTTGTGGTGCAGTTAGTGGGTATGAGTGTGTGAGAGTGTGTTTAAGGAGACAGACTCATTTATGATGTCAGAGTCTTTTTTGAGACCTAATCTATAAACACAGCATGGGGCTCCCTGTTCACACTGAGTTGTCCCCCTTTAAGATTAAAAGCTTTTAAAATCACAGTTGTCATAACGTACCATCTGACAACATGGCATGGCCTATTACATGCATTTTTAGTTGCCATGACACACAATATATGTTCGATAAAGTCAGTTTGAAATAAATAATGGATCTGTTGCATGCAAAGTGCGATATTTAATTAGCATTTTCTGCTGTTCCTGTGCTGCACTGACTGATAATAGGAAGCTGGACAGTAATGGCACAGGGAAAGGCTTGACCTTCACAATAAATTAGAGGTTTGAGGCTCACAAAAACCACATAAAGTGGTTCGCCATGTAAGACTGATTTACTGACAAACAAGGGCAGAAAAATGTCCAGATGCAGAGGTGAACTGCTAACCTCGTCTGTAAGTTAAGCTTCATTACTAGTGGCTATAACTACAGAGGCAGGACAGATGCTTCATAATAAAAGCCCAAATCAATTCTATTTGCTCAAAGGCTTCCCATGAAAAGGTTGTTACAGGTGGATTCACAGCAGATGTAAACTGGTACTGCAGCAGTTTCAGTCAATATTACATAACACATGTAGCCCTTATACGTGTGTTATGTCTATTGTGTTTTGGTCAGTTTTCCTCATGCCATAGAAGTATAGGGTTCTTGAAAATACATTTTTTTTCAGATCTTTCAAGGGCATTCTCAATCGTGACTACCCATTTTTAAAAAACCCTTAGCCTAAGTCATTGCAGTGAACTTTGCAGAACTCCTTTTGTACTTCTTTATTAGCATTTCATGTACTTTTCAGGGTCATTTAGGTTTTATTTTTCAGCTATAAAAGACTCAAGGCAACCCTTTTGAAGGGAAATACCTCAGACGTCAAACCTTTTTGGTGAAAGATTGCTTCAGTATAAAATAAGTCTGACTTCTGACTCTACCACACAGTCTTTATAAAGTATCTAAAGGAAGGACATTAATTTCAACGCAACAGGCTATTTTCACTCTAAAGTAAGAGTCAAAAGACCCAGACACCACTCTAGTATCTGACCAGTAAATATGAGGCGACAGCTGATGGCCAGTTATCTTAGCATAGCACTAAGACTGAAAACAGTTGCCGGACCACAGATTGGAAAAAAGATATAGACATAGCCTCAAGTATATAATTATAATATATCAGTGTGTCCCTGCTGCAGGGAATAATTTTCCTAGTGAATTTATAATCCCACTCACAAGTCTTCAATACAGCATGATGTTCATTTTGTAAATTATGGTCCCATTGAATGTTAAAAAGGGTGTGATTGACAAGTCAGGTCCAAGGTGAACCATGTGTACCCATCCACTGTTTTCCACCTTATTATATAGTTGAGAACTTGTTGTTGGGTGTTTAGTCTTAGCTTAGTGCTTTTAATTTGAACTATTCCTTTAACGAGCAGGTCTTAGTGACGTAAAACAGTCTCCTTTTAAATCAAATCCCTCTTTGGATCCCGACAAGGTCTTCCTCACCTCCTTTATATTATTTATAAGAACACCTGTCAAGGTAATGATGAGAACAGACACATAATAAAATGTGCTGATGATTCGGTTGTTAGTCAGCCTACACGGACGGGGTGGAATAAGATCACCGGCCTGTGGAGGAGGACTTTATGTCATGGTGTGACAAGCACTTCATCCTGCTAAATGTAGCTAAGACTAAGGACATGAGTATTGATTTTACAAAGTCCTCTGCTGCTTAAACAACTGTTATTAAGGGGCAGGAAATCGAGCTCCAACTATTTGGACACAGTTCAGGATAAGAAACTGTTTCTAAAGTCCAAAAAGTGAAGCAGCCTCTTTTCATCCTGAAGAAAAAAGGAACGTTTAATGTTTTTATGGAAGCATCTTAATCTTTTTACTGTTGTCTGACATAGACATCTTTACACAGACAGAGAGAGATAATAGGCTTGTTAATGTGGGAAGAGCCAGTAGTAAGGGTGAGTCAGTCCCTGCTCAGGGATATTTACTGCAAGCAGGCCCATAGATTGTCCTGCACGCCTTTGGGTCACTACTAGAAAGAGACATTTGTATCTAAAACTGCATGCACATGAATAGCTGACCTCTTGGCCTCTTTTTCTCTCCACATATGTATCTGCTCTATATTCAACCTTAAATGGTCTCAGTTTTTTCACTCTTTCTTTTAATCAGTTGTTATGGTCTCACAGTTTTGTGTGACTGTCCCAGTTGTCTGATTTGTTTTGTTTTGCTGTATGCAGATCATATTTCCCTTTAGAGGAGATAGATTGATTTGATTTGACAGTTTTGTGAGTATCACAACTGCTTTGGTCCCTGAAGAGAAAATCTCATCAAACACTAGTCAGTGGTCTATCTGTCTGAGGGTCCTTAATAAGGAGACATTGTGAAGTATCTGCGGGGCATAACAACAGAAATTTAAACGGTCACAAATTGAGAGCTGTCGCCCTTCGAAGAGCATGGAAGGTTTTTCTAAAATGTCTTCACGTTTCATACAAGCAGCACATTAATGATGAAGCTCTTCTTTATCAAACTGACCAGCTCTGGATTAGAGCATCTCGTATAGCATCCAGTCAGGCTCTTTGTGGCTGTGTCCTGCAGTGGTCATGTGGTTCTTGAAATGTTTGGGGCTGAACAACTGAGAGAATAAATTACGCTAGCAGCTGGTCGCAGCTAAAACCCATTTCTCTGACACACAGAGTCAGCCGCACCACTTTAGCCAGCGAGGCAGCGGGCCAGAAGAGGGAAATGACACACAACACAAAGCATCGAGCAGATCTGACTTCTGTTGTGTGACTGTGCATCGATTCAGTCTAATCCGATAACAAATAGGCAAGGTAGAACTGACACAAAGAGCAGATTAACAGCATGACATTTGGGCTGGCCATTGGCTTCTGTCGCTGCCCCTGTCAGGGGGGAAACTCTTCGTCATTTTTGGAAAGAATGGTTTTTCATTTCAATGCATATTCAGAGCTATTGACTACTGTCAACGCCAATCATTATATCCATCAAGAAATGTGTAAATATGCATAATCAGTTAATAGGAATTGTATCATAAAAAGAGAAAAAGGCTGTTTAGGATGAGGGCTAACCCATGGCTAGGCGCATGGAATGCCCTCTGAGATAATGTTTGGCTTGGGCAAGGTATAAATTTACCCCAAAATCCAATTTTTTCTTTTCTAATGAAAAGCAGGACATAGCCTTCACTCTTGTATCAAGGACTGGCACACCTGCAGTGGGGAAATATTACACAGCAGTCATGAATTAGGATTTGTATTGCCCGTAAACCCACAATATGTAGTTAGCTAATGAAACACTCTTTAGCAAGGCTGCGGCTCAGATCAGAAGCTCGGTGGTTCGATCATGACTATGGTAGTCTTCTGTTGAAGTGTCCTTGGGCAAGATGCTAAACCCCATATTGCTCCCAGTAGTGTTCATCTGTGTTCGTGTTAATTACTGAGGGTGGCAGGTGGCCACTTTGTGAATGTGTGTGTGAATGGGTTAATGATGATCTGTAGTGTAAAAGTGCTCTGAGTGCCGCCATGGCTAGAAAAGTGCTTTACAGGTGTAATCCATTTACCATTTAACCTTGGAAGAAACAGGGTCAGCCCGACATCCGAATGCTCACAGCTTTCTACTAACTCTAGTGATTTTAGTTTGGAAAGCTTAATAAAAAGACACATTTTAAAAGCTAACTTGACGGACCTGTTGTGTCTGGTAACGGTTGCTGTGTCCCAGTGATTGGACGGTCTATGTTTCTGGAGATCAGTTTAGGAAATAGTCAATTATAAAAGTTCTGTGTAAGGTGAGATTTCTTCCCTGCAGTTCACCCTCACATTTACATAGTACTAAGTCTTTTCACTTTCAAAAAATCAAGATGTAATTTCTTTTTAAAGTGAGGTTGTAGGAAGTTCTTTGTTTCTGTTATTGTTCTGTGTGAATGAAAGAAAATCCTCTATAGGTAATTTATCCGCGTCTTTGTGCTGTAAGGCTTATGCAAGCTTCTGAACTGTTGCTCTCACAGAAAACTCCTTGTTAGGCAAAGCTGATGCTGTAAAGTGCAGTTTTTCTTGTCGTTTTCTTGACCACCTTACACAGTTTTTCCCTGCCCCGTCCCTTCCTTCTCACGCTGTCGAACCCTCCTCCTCCGGCTCTTTAACACAACCGCTTTTTATTCACTGACTCACTCGTATTTCCATTCCCCCGTCTCCTCCTGTTTTTCCTCTCTACCCTCAATTACTCCCTCTTTTTAAACTCCCTCTTGTTCCTCTTGTGTGTTTCACTCCTTTTGTGATTGGCAGCTGCGGGGGACCACTCGTAGAGTCTCACACACACACAAACATGCACGCGTTTGAACTCACATGTCTCTTCGCTGCCTGTTTGTACAAATATGTGTGTGTGTGTGCATGGCAGTCAGCCTTGTCTTGTGCTGTAATGGATGAGATGGTATTGTCTCTAACAAGTGTCCAGAGACGCACCCAAGCCGGCCCTATTTACCCAGCTCTGCTCAGGGGATTGAGAGTGCTATTTTTAGTCTGTGGAGATTCATTTATTCTCTCTCTCTCTCTCTCTCTCTCTCTCTCTTTCCATACCTCGCTCTGCGGCCTTTTCTCTCTCAGCTATCCGTCTGACATTCATTCATTCTGCGCCTCTCCCTCTCTGTCTTCATATCTTCCTCCTTTTCTTCAGGACCTTTCTGCTCTAGTGTGGTTATCAGCTGGTCTGAAGTGGTGGAGTTGGTTTGGAAGAGAAGTATTCAATGTCATCTGACAGACGCTTCACTTTATTTCTTCCCTTTGACTCAAGTCAGTGAGACAGGGTGAGATCGAGCAATGATTAAGAGGAAGTGGCTCCCACAAAATGAATAGGATTAGATAGGATTTATGACATATCCTGTGATATGACCAAGAGGTCTGATGCCAGGCCACTGTGATTTCACTGCAATGCAGTACTGTGCCAAAGGACCAAAACTCTGCTGGCTAAAACCAAAAGTTTTGAATCCAATCACTCTCACAAATGCATATTTAAATCCTCATTTATTACCACAGTCTAGGGTTGATGATAAAACGAGAAAAGTGCACTCTGTAGAGGTATATATCAACAAGATATGTCCAACCATTACAAAACCACTCATCTAGGTTTTGGGCAAAAAACGTCCTTGTAAGTAAAATAAATGTACTTAAATGCCAGAAGATTTTACAAAGTAGTTACGAGAGCAGTGACTATGGAAGTGACATACTTAAAAATGGGTTGAACAAAATGTGATGCAGGGATTCCAGTGATGTTTAAACATCTTTTACTTTTGTTTTCACGGGACATGAACCCCATTCTCCTGGTCAAAAGTCAGACATTTGTTCAACCAATACAAGGCCATATAAACTCATTATTACTACACCCATTGGGTGTGTAGGAGGGAAGTCTAAAACGTAAATACAGGTTGCATTGTGCTGCCTTGTCTTTTAAATTGTACATCATTGCAACCATGTGAGATCCTTGAGCATACAGTCATGTCTGTGCACAAAAAGTAAAAGGCTGATTGGTTCAGTAGTGTGCAAGATTTGCTGCAGACAGACGGATACACACGCAGACACACACACAGACACACACATGAAAGCATGAACCCAGGATAATGACCAGCATAGAAAATAAATAAAGAAAAGACGCACACACATTTTTTGGACATCTGTAAATTACATCCCGGGGATGTGCATGTGCACAGAGATATTCTGAAGGCAGAAAGTAATTGAAAAGATCATTTACATGGCACCTTTTCATCTGCTGAACCCAAACAGAATAACATTTCTTTCAATGAGGTGTTTTTTATTTGCTATTCAGATTGAGCTGTTATTCATGTGCTTACCGGATCAAAAGGCTCCATGTTTATACACCTTCTAATGCTTTATATTCAGCTAATAGTAAATTGACTAGCAGCCCTGCCAAGCTATCCAAATAAAGCGTGATTAACTGCTGCTTAAAGCACAACCGCAGACAAAGAAACAAACAGGACTCAGCCTGTGGTCTTTATCAGTGTGTCCCTGCTGCAGGGAAGTAAGCACAGGTAAATGTCTATCAGAGGTCTCTTGGCACCATTTGTGCAGTGAGACATAAAACAACACTGACATTTCAAAGGTAAGACAAAAGCTGCAGTACGTAACCTTTTTTACCAGCTTGCATTGTTTTCCTTTTGTGTTTAGTGTCAAAGATACACTGTGTGTGTGTCAGAGAAGCTGGCCCTTTAGCCTGTTTGGGATGTTTAAAGTCAGTGTTTGGATGCAGTACTTGGTGGCTGTTACATGAAATGTTAAAGTGAACCACCAGAGTATCATCCATGGTGACAACCTCGCTGCAGTATAATTAACCTTGTTTTTTTGGGAGGGACAAAGTGACACTCATAGTTTCCTTGGGTGGGACTGTGTGTGCCGGAGAGGGCGAGACCTTCACTGGTGTTGGTTTAGTCTAACACTTAGATTAATTACAGAAATAATTGGGAGAGGAGAGGAGAGCAGTGCTGTGTCTAGATTTTTTTTGTCTGTGGTGGCCCAAGTGGGGGACTGACTTAAAGGGATAGTCTGGATTTTCTGAAGTGAGGTTGTATGAAGTACTTACCCACAGTCAATGTTTTCTGTGTAGCAGATGATGGTCTGCCGTTCCCAGTTTAGAGAATCAGACACACGCTCCAGGCAGTAAAACCACCTAAACACGTAAACAAAAGCCCACCCTAAAATGTTCTACCTGTTTATGTGCACGCTGTATAAATGAGAGCCGTTTCATTTGGCACTACTTTTTCTCAACCGTAGAACTTCCATGTTACATGTTCTTTCATTTGCCATTTCTGTCTCCACTGCTCATATTTACTTGAATTACTAATATTACAGTAACTTCCAGTTTTTCATAAGGTAAATAGACAAAAGGTAAATTAAAGTTTGTTGTTTCTATCCTCAAATACAACTGACAAGAGCATTTCCAAACTATTTTAAACATGTCATGAATGTTGTGAAACAGTCACAGTTTCATTAGGTTTAGGCAACACAACCTTAATGTTATTTTTTTAGCTTTTATAATTTATTATGCTGCATCAGTGACTTTTGTTTTTAAATTCTTTTATTCATTTTCAAAACATTAAGGTACAGAACAACCCAAACAATTACCCATTTCTTCCCACCACCTACCTGCAAAGCAGGCTGGGAAATTCAAAAATTGAGCATTTCTATAGATTGATTTTACTTAAAGATTCAACACAGTCAATTGCGATAACATGATAAGAATGACAAAAAAAAAAACCTTTGTGAAACTGTGTCTAAAAAACAAATAATAAAAGAATAAATGCACGGTAACTAAATCTCGGCTGTTGGAATACCAAAGCCGGTCCGCATTTTTAATCAATTCAATCAACTGAAATTGAAACAGAAAATCTTCTGAAATCAAAAACTAAATACCACTTAATTAAAAAATGCATTAACTGTGTTTAGGAGTCAGGAGCAACAACACTCATTCTTCATGTGTTTTACTGGAGTTGCAAGAATTGCACACGATCCACTCGAAGTCTCTCAGCTTGTGTGTTTGCAAGTGTGGCTGTGTGTGTGCTTGTTAACATGTGTTTCAGACTATCACATAAAGAAGATGTTATCGTGATAATGACGAAGTGTGTTTGTGTCAGTGTGTTGTTTTTTATAAAGTAAAATAGAGACTTTCAACAAAGCCTGTACACAACACAAAATCAATTTCCTTTCTTGTATCAGCAGGACGGCTAAATTAAAAGGTTATTTACTCCCTCGTATTTCTGCTTGCCAGCTCTGTTGTCGACGGACTAATTATTTTTTGTACAAGTTTATTTATTAATTTACATAAAAAGGGATGCCTCTCTATCAGAGCCATGCTGCTCCCCTCCTCCCCCTCCTCACCACCTGTCTGTCTGTTCCTCTTCCTCTTATTGGTAATGAGAGTGTTTCAGGTTGTCTGGCTGGACAGTCTTATCTCCTGTCTGCTGTCATCTTTGTATCTATTCATATCACAGTGGGAGAGAGAGGGCGAGGCCTGGCGCTCCCATAGGAAACAGCCGCTGACTTGGAGTGCAGTTGCCTCCTAATTATTGCTCTCCTGACCTCTCCGCATATCTGCGCATATCTAAGATGCCTGTAGTCTCCTGCAGAGCAGCTGACTGACTCATACACGCAGTTCTTACCTCTACATGTGTAGCGGACTTTGTAACAAGGCCAGACTGATAGATAGCTGTACAGGCGGACATGGAAATGATCATTTAAATTGCTGCCTTTAGGCATTTAGAGATGTGACAACAATGTGATGAACCTTACCTGATCGCTAATGTTGGCTGTATACAGGGAATTCTGTAATCTTTTATTTTATTAGCCTGTCATATTCAAGTCCTAGGCTAGCCCTATTGTTGTTCTTTTATGTGTGTTTTTTTACCATCAAATAAGAAGAGTAAAAAAAAATAGGCTTGATGAAATTATTCCAAGGTCACTAACAAAGACCACACTGCTGTAGGTTTGAGTTCAGAAAAGTTGAATGCATGCTGAGGATGGAGAGCCGAGATGATGTAAGAGGGGAAGATCGAGGTCCTGGATAAAAGGATGAGGGTCGAAGTGGGATAGAAAGGTGAGGGGATGAAGGGATGTGAACGTTGTGTTCATGGGTGGATAGATTGGAGAGTGACGACGATTCGGTGAACCAGAGGAGTCGAACAGTCTGAATCTCTTCATGCACAGAGACACATCCGATGGTTCAGAGAGAGAACGGTGAGGTAAAAGAATAAAGACTTGTTGTTATTGTTTAGGATGTACTCGTTGCTGCTGTTGCTTATCATAAACAAACTGCCCCCGCTCTGCGACACAGCCTCTCACTTCGTTCCAGAATAATGGATGTGAATGTGAATTCACAGAGTGGGCACGCCGATATATCACCGTTCTGGAATCAGTAGGAATTTCCTCAGGCGTAATGCCAGCAGAGCTTCACTACGGGGCTTTTGAGGAACTTTTGTGGAAACGCAGTATGAAAAGTTGTGCTCCTGTAGCCCTCTTTTGTGCGGAAGTAGGATGTGTTTGAGGCCTGATCTATGCTCCTGAATCTGGTTTTATAAAATATTATACATAGTAAATAATGTTAAATAAATCAATGTAAAGACAGAAATTAAAACATTGGACAGTTAATTATTCAGGCTTCCAAATCTAAATGAAAACTTAAGAGACAATCTTCAGCTCCGTTCATTAACATGCTACTATATGTGTTCACACACTCGTAACTTAATTAACTTCAGTTGTATTAATCAGCAGGCATCACCTCTCCTTTATGTCTCCTGTGACATCAGCCCTTTAAAAAGCTTATCAGAGCTGTTCCTGTCATGTTGCAGAGGACTCCACTGTGTCATGTGATATTCTCAGTCTACTTCAATATACATCAGGGCTGATGGGTCCCACGCTCCACAGCGGGATGTCTTATGTTCCCTGCCCTCACTACTCTCCATTTCAACACAACCCTCGTCTTTCTCCTTTTCTCTGTCTCCAATTACCGTTGTATTAACTCCATTAGAGAAACCATCAGTTGTATAATTGGCCAATTGGTATGGGGATCAGGCTGCTTATCAAGTTGCATCACAAATATTAAGCCCAACTGGAAACAGCAGTAAGCCCCCCGGGAGATCCTTCATATCCGAGACCCGCAGTTCACCTTCTCCTCAGTCTCTCTGTCTCGCCTCCCTTCTTTATTTTTATCCTCCTTGCACCCTCCATCACTCTGATTTCCTGTTTTCATCCCTGTATCTCCTCTTCCTGTGATCAGTCCATCATGTGAGGATGTGTGGAGGTGTTGTTCTCTTTTATTCTGTCTCTCTCACTCACTCTTTCCCTCTCCCTGTTCCGGCCTGCTGTCCTGCTGCCCTAATCTTATCTCAAGGGTGTAATCAATACATAGAATAACAGTGATGGATTACAAACTCTCCCTCTATCGGTCTCTCTCTAGGACGCACACACACACACACACACACACACATAGACTACAGGCATCATTAGATAAACATGATGACTGTGTAGATGTAATTATTGTTGAATCAACGATGATTAGCAGCAGCCAAATGCAAGTCGGATTACAGACATGCTCGTGCAAAAGAAAGGTACATCTTGTACTAGTTTGGGTGTGAATGTGGAGCAGGATCTGCCCTATTTCTGCCCAGCAGATTTACAACCACTTAATCTTAGCTGGAGGTGACAGCTTTAAGTTAAGTTGCACTTTATTAACTCAGTCAGGGTAATTCATCCAATAACAGCTATTTTCCTAAAAACCCTCTACAAAGCGTGTTGATTGTTGTGGTTGAATGGATTTTTCAGAGGTGACTTCACTGTCGCTGGCAGAGCGCCCGGCCAGAGAGTCACACGAACCAACACAGCTGCCGTATGCTCCCAGCAGCCAGTATTTACTGTGTATTAAAATAATGTAATTGTGTGGCAACTGCTGCTGCACTTTCTCTCGCTGAGAAATTTCTGCCACGCATTGTTTGTACCAGCTCAGAGCCAGCCAGGATGCAATTTGACCTTGTGATTCCATTTCACAGCCCAGGTGTTTCTGTTCTCCAAGCCAGAATTGAAGGTATCAACAGAACAGAAGTGATGAAAAAAATCTAATCAAAAATCACCCAGTTATCCATTAAATCAGAGCTGAAATTAATAACACGGTCCTTCTTGAGAGACACGGCTAACTGTCCAACATTATTACCAGCCTGCTGCTAACCAGTCCTCAGTGTTTGTATCTGTCTTCTTTTGTGCGTCTTTTTGTCTTCACCTCACAGGCATTAAAGTTATTTTAAATATGCTTTGCGTTCTATAACCTCTGCACACTGTAAGGTAAATGCTAAGGAAAAACTGTGGGTACGACAAATAAACAGTGGTGATGGTATGATCAGTGTTTGCCATCTAAAACAGTTAATTAATATGTGTTGTCATAGTTAATTAGAAGGCGGATGTTATACGACTAGCCCCAGTTTGTGTCTCTCATAATTTATTATTAAATTGAGTCACAAAGCTAAACATTTGAGCAACATTTTAACATATTATACTTAGTATTTACAGGTTCATATGGTTTCCAGATCTCTACTAGAACATGTTTAAATGGCTTAAAACAAATGATTTATTTCATATTCCGTCTGTCTGATTCACCGTCTTTAGAGACTCTTTACGCCCCCTGTCATATTAAGTGTTTCTGGGTCTTCCATGTGTGGTTTGGTCTCTGAATCATCGTTGCAGCTGGGGAAAGACTGTAAGTGCAGCGTAGTTGCACCTTCCACTTATATAGCATAATGGTGATATCACAACCTTACAGAAGTCCTGAGTAGAAAGCCACAGTTTCTGAATACATGCTGTGTGCATTTCTCCATGGACCGAACACTTTAATACCCTCACAGTATTTATGTAGCCCCTGGTAGGTCTTGATGATATGACCTCAAATCAATATCACAATTAACTGGAACATTTTTACCTTGATTACGATTAATGAATGATTATTTTGTTTTTTGCCCTCATAGTCCACTGACATGGTCTCTACTGTACATATTTAACTCTTTTCTAATGAAAGAGTGCAAGCCAAAATGTGTCCAAATGACAGATCTGGCATTTTTCTTTGGTCCAAGCTGCTCGAGTTGCTCAGTTGGCTTGGTGTTTGAGTTATCCTCCATGTTGCTTCTATGTCCAGATTGGACGGAATAATCAAAAAGATTGTCCTTGGAAAGATTACGTCCGTTAGAGGTTCAGGATGTTTTGATTCATTTTCAATTATTTACCAAGCCCTAGCCCCTAGACCTGTTTTTTTTTAAAAAAAGAAATAAATGGGAGTCTTACTTTTCACAATACGGTACCTTTAAAAGCATGTAGAAACGTCTACCTTCCACCTTGTGGCATACAAGGACACACTACTTCCTGCACTGAAAGCTGCTGAACATAGTCATTTGAAGATGCCATGCTATCCAAAGCATCTGATTCAAGGAGCCTTAACTGCACAAATAGCCCTCTTTCTACGGTTCCCTCTTCTGACTCACTCTCTCCATGACCTGTTCTTCCTAAATTGTTTCTATGCTTCCTCCCTCCTGCTGTCCCAGTATGTGCGCTCCCTCCCTCCCTCTCTGGGTGGGAGTCAGTAGCAGTGACGTAGCTGTTGTTTCATCACCACAGAGGCTGTCCACGCTGCAAGGACAGCAGCTCCTCATCTTTCCCTCAGACGCACAATTTCTTTGTGCAAACAGCTTCCCTCTTTGTGTGTGAAGGACAGAATTAAAGGTGTCGTCCTCGTGCCCATATTGGGCAGCTGTAGAGACACACAGCAGGGATCCGCCCCAGGGACAGGGGTCTTAACAAGCTTTTCCTTTTCACAGGTCAGTGGTGAAAAACACTCGGTGTCCTCTTTACCTCGGGCTGAGAAGAACAAAGACAAAGAACAATAAACAATGTACAGCTAAAACCACGTTTTTTCAGCTTTGTAAACTCTCCAAGTCTGTCTTGGCTAGTGATGCCCATTCAAACATTGTCCACCCATGGCTACTTTGAGCTAACATACCGCAGTGTTACATACACAGGGGGACACAGTGGTGCATTGTGTGAAGGCTGAACCTGTGGAAAGAGCCGGCCAGTGCAGACTTTTCCTCTGGACAGTGGAATGAATAGGGCAAGGCAGGAATTTGGGTTTGGCCTGACTTAATGAGACATTGGTGTGCTTTGGCTTCGACTTTTCCCCCTTTTGTTTGGGTTTCTTTGCCTCAGGTAGAACATGAGACGCTATGACGCTCACTCCAAGGAGAGTGAAAGGGTAGAAACTGTTTTTTTCTGCCTCTCAACAGCAATGATGCTGCCTCAGTTTCACTATTTCACATTTTTATGTTGTATGTTCTGCTGCTCACGAATACTTGACACAACCACATTACTGTATGGAGAACAACTTATTATGGTTCCAGCTAATAAAAGGACAGAAAAGGCATATTAATTCCTCATAAGCACTCAATGGAGCCTTCCATCTTGACTTTATATTCACTAAATCTGAAGTGTTTATTTTCGGCCTGGTAGAAAAACAGCTTTTGTTTTAATTTCAACGCAGAGATGCACATTCAATGTGTTGTGTCTATTCTACTGGCAAACATGACATAAAACCTGATCTCATAGAGATATATGAAAAAACCATGACCTCTTAACATAATATTACATGGCAGTAACATGTAATGTGTTCAAATTACATGCTGCCACCATGGAAACAATTCAGGTTTAGGCAACAAAACTACTTGGTTAGGTTTTGGAAAAGATCCAGGTTTGGCCTAAAATATTTCTTTTTTCTTAACTCATCAAAATAGAATAAGTCACTTGACTTTTGGTTTCTCACATGAAACGAAAGCGTTCTCTCAGGTGAAAGTCCTGTGTTTGACCCTTCCATCCACCATGACCTCTCCCCTAAACAGAATTTGATTAAAGCTGCAAAGGGATCTTAATTGACTTTCCATTGCCATTGTTTCTGTGGTTTCAGCATGTTTTAACACATCACGTGCCCCCACCATGTTATGTGTTGTTCAGAGGTCATGGTAATTCATGCATTTCTATGAAGCCCGCCTGAACAAGCTCTACTGGAGTAGTTTGGTAGATGAAGGGCCAGAAAGAAAATGTGTTTTTAAGAGCTTTCTGATGCTCCAGGGTTTCACACACCTGTGCTCTTTTTTCTCTTTACTTTTTTGTAAACCTTAATTTCGATGGTATATTCAGCATGTGAGGTGTCCCTCACCCCCACAAGCATCATTTCTGAAGTTATTGAAGTGAAAAACCACTGAATTTTGTCCAAATATAGATGGCAGGTTTCTGGGGTTAAGCTAATCTTGCGGCAGCCTCCCGGTGACAGATCCACCTCTCACATGTGGTATCATTAATTTGCACTCAAGCTTCTGAGTACAGAGGAAAAGCATAAAAGAGGAGAAGAGGCTTCAAGCCCCAAAGGACTTCTCCTAAAGTCTCATTGACAGCCTCTGGGACTCCAGAGAGCATTAGAAAACAGCACAGAGCCATCTGATACTTACTGCGTATTTGTAACAGGCCCTCCGGCTCACTTTGAAACCTTTAAGCAAATACGCAATAAAAGTTACAACTGAATTGTACTGTTAAGTAACTTAATGGCTCCTGATTTATTACCTCTGTAAACACTTTCCGAATTAGTTTATGGTCTCAATCGCCAGTTTCAAGTTTTCTTTGATACCCGATAATGTTTATTTTACCAAATATGGTCAATTTTTTGAGTAAAATTGACAATACAGAAGGGTATGTTTTATTGCATGGCAACCTTGTGATTGACAGGTTGCTAACACAACACACTGAGTGTTCTCATCTTCAAACTTTGTGTTTTGTTTTTTCAGTTAATGAAATTTATTAGAAACATTTTGGTCACCCAAAAATGTCAGACTTCCTAAGAAATGTGCAGTTAGTCTAGTCTTGCTAGCCACATTTTGTTGGACAATATAAAAAATAATTGCAATTAATGCTATTTATGTCAATTTGGAGGCCATTTAATTCCACTGATAATGTAATGGTGTAATTGTACACCCCTTCCGCAAACCAACGGTTGATGTTGTCACAGTCACAGCTAAGTCTACCGGTACTTCAAGCCTATGGCTATATGCAATGTAATTTTTTGTGTTTTTAGTTATAAGACATGTTAGCAGGATAAATTCATTGTTCTTTTTAGTTTCTGGAATTTGTCTTATATGCCTGTATAAGCTAACGGTAATTTGCGGTAGTTTCCTTCTTTTGCTAATTTCCCTTGTGTCTACTCCCAGTTAAGACAACAGGAAGACGTGCAACACAGGGGAAATGAACTTCTTGAAAATGAGCCGTCCTTTGCGGTTAAGCTAATGGCAAGTGCACAGCAAGCCCTGAATAAGTTGAGGGGTAATCAGAGGGGAAATAGTGGTCTTAGATGTCCTTTATCCACAGACGTAAGTAAGGGAAGGGCAGTGCATCAGCCTAATCTAATTACTGTGAAAGTGCACTGCGTACGCAAATGAGGACGGGTGACCTTTTATAAAATTTGGAACATTTCAGCAGACTTGAACATCAATCACTCTTGTTTACTCCTCATTTTGTCCCCTGCTCTCCAGGAAACAGGAGCTGCTGAACATTTCCAACGTCCCTCTGGGAGAATGTCCCCCCTCTCCGCCCCGCACTGCACCGCCCAGCATGAAGGTAAGACACATACATGTGTACACACACAGTTTTAGATGGATATTGATTTACAGAGTTTCTCATTGGCATGCTTTGCCCTTTAGACCTTAAGGTCTATTAGAATATCTATTGATTTTGATTCTTCTCGTTGAGAAATCCTTTTAGTAAGCAAAGTAGTTCGGACAGTGACAAACTGCAGTGTCATGGCTGGTTATTTTTAACAACATGACACATGTTGCTCAACTACCAGTAAGGCTTTTACAGGGTTATGATGTTGTTTTACGTCACTGTTTAATTGCTTCCCTACTGTTTATTGCTTTTCAATTACTTAGTATCTTGCATTTATTACTAATGCCTCTGGTTATTGCATTATCCCCATTGCTGCTGTAACACTGAAAATGTCCCCACTGTGGGACTAATAAAGGCTTATCTTATCTTATCAACATTTATCTTTTTTAAATAATGCATTACAATATTTTCTCCACTTGCTGTTTATTGTGGCAGCATTTTAATAAGCAGAAAAATGGAAATAAGGACTTTGCATGTTTCTGAATATCTAAAATACAGCTCAGACAGCCTGCATGTAAACACGGTGACATCATTTTGCCAATTGGACCCTTAAATGAGTCTCACTGCAAAAGCAATCCAGTTCCCAAAGATCGTCACTAATAACCAAAGGCAGTTAGCGTAAAGTTATTAGCATCTTCAGAGAGTTGGTGGGAACTAAAATGCACTAACTGCTCTGACAAACTGGGATATTAAATTGCAAATATGCTTTGTCTGTCACAATTAAATTCCTTGCCCTAGTTATGACAAAATTAAAAAAATTCTCTCTGTGTTCTTGGTGCAAAGGCAACAGTTACACTTTGCTGCACTGATGATTGCATTCAGACAAAGGGGATATGACTTAGCTGCAAAACTTTATGGGCATGTTTGCGCTCATTAGCACAATAGCTTTGGTGGATCGGACGTCAAAGACGCGGCAGATAGCAGTTGGAAATGATGCGCAATTCACGGTGCTATCAGCAGCCGCATTCTGTCCTTTGTGAATAATTTGTTTCTTTGGATTGGGTTTCCTGTTGCCAATAAAAGTTTGTCAACTACAGTAAAACGTTGGAAGCTTTATGCTCAGTTGCTATTCTGGTCACATATTGTGAAGTTCAATCAAACGGTGTGATCAAAAGAAACTTTGGCCAAAGCTGTGACTCGGCAAATTGAAAAAAATATCAGAGCAAAACCGGGCTGAATATGAACACAAATTAAATCCAACAGACTGTAGAGGATCATCTTTCTCAGCTGTTGTCACACGGATGCATAGTATACTGCTGCACATATAAAGAAGCCTTTTACTATTTACATGAGTCTGCAAGGTTTTGATGTTTTCATTACTCACACTGCATTGCACTTGTTTTCTGCAGCTGAAGAATTTTCCATTTTTTCCTCCAGTGTGATAAAAGTGAAGATACATTTTGCAGGGAGGCAGATTAGCAGCGTGATATACGGGAAGTAGATGACGGCTCCTGCAAGAGGGAGCCACTTTCTGCAGTATGTCACCTTGAACTAAGCCATCATTATTGAATCTGCTGAAGACAACACAGAGGGAGGGAGAACAGAGAGGAGGAGGGGAACAGAGAGTTTGCTCATGGTGAAAAAACATGATTGACTGAAAATATGGTCAGGTCAGAAAATCGCCATAATATATAAGAGAAACTGTATGTAAGAAATATATAACTCTAGCCACAAGACATCAATTGTCCTCTCAGTTTGGGGCTGATTTCTGGTAATTACCAATCGACAACCCACAATTGGCCGTGAGAGTGGTCTAATGGTCAGATATTCATCGTCGATGTCACACTGGTACAGAAATTATGGAGCGTATAATTTTCTGTAATCACAGTCCACATCAAATCCATCAAGAGACTATACAACTTTGGCTTCATTTAACACTGAACAAACCACAGATGATGGTGTGCAGTTGACATTTAAGGATTGGCATTCTTCAAAAACATTCTTCCTGCTTGTTAAATTGGCAAGCACTTGTTCCAAAAAAGGTTTTTGTGCAGACCCGTGCAAAGAAAAGGCCGTAAAATTTGCTAACAACTGAAAACATGTTCAAACAATCTGATCCTCTGTTGTGCATTTTATGTGCGGGATAATGAGCCACTCATAATTACACAAATATTCACATCTAACTGCACAGACAGCATGTCGTTGCTACGCAGCATCGTTATTTGTATTGCTCTTCTAACACAGTGGCCATAAAAACGAGTCTCTTAGGAGGCCACACGTACTGCAGCACAGCACGGGAGCTGCTGTGCACTGAAACTGTATTTGGAGACATTTTATATTTCCTCTTCAATAGGGGTTTTCAGTGGTTAGGCCAGGTGTTAAGGTGAGAGGTCAGGTAACATGCTGGGAATAAATAAAGTAGTAGATGGGGTTAAATCACGGTTAGGGAAGAAATGGGTTTAAGGAAAAGTCCTCACAGCATGAATGGAAACTGAGCAAAGGCTGAGGAGCATCCCTGGCATTTACCTGCAAAATGTCACTCATAAACAGTGTTTGGGAGAAGGGAATTACATGTAATTGATCTAGTAGTTTAACTACATTTGATTGTATTTATTGTGTAGTGATTCAAGTAGTTAAATTACTTTTTTTTCCATCTGTAGTCAAGTACGATATGTCACATTTCTATTTCAGCTGTTATAGTGATAATAAGCTCAACAACGTTCTGAACGTATATGTACATTATCAACTTGATCAATTTTTACGAAGTATTTTGAACTAGTAGCTTTAGTTGGCCATACTAGATTTGTCCATGAGGTCGCTTTACTGTAGTTCAACTTCTTCTAGGGTGAAGTAATTTTTACTACTTTTAAAGTAGCTTCCCTAACACTGCTCATAAAGATACAATACAACCAAGAAGGTCTCAGTGAAACATAAAACAACTACCAAGAGACACAAACCAGCTGCAAAGAGACACAGACACTGACTATGACAGAGGTCCTGTGTAGGAGCGGTGGTGGGGCCTTTTTCATGTCTGTGCCCAGGGGCCCATTGTGTCATAATCAGCCCATGACTCACAGTTGTTTGTAATTCAACTCTAAGTACACATAATGTGTTGTAATGGATACATTTGTATTCGTATTGCTTTTTTTTTTTAAATAATTAACACTATTCCTACATTTGTACTGCATTCAGTTTTTTATCGTTTCAATAATTTTAATACTATTAAATAAACAGATGTTTTACTGCTTCAAACATGTGCTAACAACATTAGTGTGGTGCCTGTGCAAAGCTATATTCAGGCATTTCATTCTGTTACTT
>CAFUXE010000010.1:345642-365492 GCA_903364295.1 Serranus cabrilla | reverse complement strand
CTCTCTCTCTCTCTCTTCTGGATATCTGGTTACAGCACAGTTGTGGGTAGCCGATCAACACCCACATCTGCTGAAAATAAGACGTTGCACTTACTGAAAACATTTCACCTTCTGATACCTCCCATTGAAGCTTGCTAGCTCTGTGTATCTGTGTCTATGTTTGGCGGAACTTTAGAACAGGAAAGTCTCCCAGATTTAAAGTTTCCCAGCATGTGAGCTCATGAAGATGACTTGAAAAAATGCTTCAGGTTAAATGAAACTTTTACGAAAGTCCTAAGAGGCAAGTGAGAAAAGAAATCATGGTGACTCAAGTGTGATCTCTACATTTTTTTTTGTCTCATGTGTTTTTGATTCCAGAAGAAGAGTTTTATACGGGTTGTCCTTTTCCTTTATTCATCTGTGAAACTGGTGGAAAGAAAATGTTGTTAGAATTCTCTTTTTAGCCACAAGAGGCTGTGCACAGCAACCCTGTGTTGTCAATGCTACTACAAACTAAAAAGCATTGCTAAAAGCATTGCTATTTTCTTCCATCTGAGATTGAATTTTTATTAGTTTATTAAATTTTTTAAATTGTTTTAATTTCATGTTTGAAAAAAAAAAAATTAAATCTGCACCAATCTGTTGGTAATGTTAGCTGATCAGCAAAGATTAGAACACATTTCTAAATATCTAGACATTTTGCCTCATTCACAGATGTGGGGGGGAAACTAGATACTTTCAGAGACTGTAGTGGACTCAGTATCTTTGGTACCCCTAAAGTTGCATGTGCTCAGGCTGGCCCCCTTATTGAAATGGTCTAGACCCTTTTTTTTGCCTGTTTTTAAGTCATACACACAGAAGAGAAAACTATTTAGTCCAGGCTCAGAGAATTGACCAACACGTTTCTCTCTCACTGGCCTCTCAGGACTTCCGTGTCCTTTGAACCACACTTTGGCAAAAACACCTTGAATGTGAACTTTGAATTTTTTTTGTACTTTTGATTTGACGCTTTGTTAGTTGTTAATAACAGTTCTCTTAGAAGTAAATCGCAAAAAACAGTTGCTTACAAGCACAACGGGACAATAGGTCTATTCTAGTCCTCAACTATACCCTAACCTTAGCCTGGAGCTGCACAAACTAGATTAAGCAGGGCAAACTAAGAGTGTGCTAATCAAGAAAAAAGCTTAAAGACACACAGATGTGTTTGCTATGTGACCAAACAACCAAACTGGAAGGTCTTTGGAAGAATGCCGATGTACTCTTACTGTGGAGAGAACCATTCCTGGATGGCTTGAACGCGTGTGAAGTTCTGTCACATGAAACTCAAACCCCAGAGGGTTTTAAAGGGTCAGTTCACCCAGATTACAAAAACCTACTTTGTAATTCAGGTGGCATTTGAACTTGCAAGGAAGCTGTTCAGTTCCTTGGTAAGTAACTTACCTCGATCGAGGGAAGCAGGGACAGAATCACACAAAAGCAGGAAGTTCAGATGTCATTTAGTTTGTAGCAGGTATCGCCTAAATGCCCTGCAGCCTTTCCTCTGTTAATATGCTTAATTTATTAAAAATGATAACTTCTTTTGCATTGATGTCATGTAAAAATGTAACTGCAGAGTACGCTAATTAATAAGGTAAAAATGATTAAAGGAAATATATTAATTTAAAAGATGTCTAAACATGTATATGTATATTTGGTTATGTAACGTGCCATTGAGAATTTATTCTAAAATAAAATGTTGTATTTTGTGTCATTTATGTGGTAACTCATTTTTAAAAACTCACGCAACATTTGTTTTAACACTAATAATTTATTTACATAAATACATCAGGAACCTTGGTAGATATTACACACAAAGTTCGTTTCACATTTTTAAAAAAAATGGTCTGACTGCATTTAATAGGAGTCACATTTGAAAAACAGTGTTGATATCAGTGAAATATGTCACAGTCTTTTCTCTGTGCAGCACCTCAGGGTGGTTCAGCTGCAGTATCTCCTCATTATCTGCTCCACTTGCTGTCTATTATGCTACCTGCACATGAAGGATTTTTGACACTAAAAACAGTCATTACTTCCACATGAGAGTGTAATCAGGACAGCCCATGGCCATGCAGAAACACAAATTACCCTGCTGGGTTATTTTGTATCTTACGATGCCCCCTGTTTTTGTGATTTTCCACAATATGCATGAATACTCTTGAGCTCAAGAAGGATTTAATTGAAATATTTGTCTCAAAGATGAAGTCCTGCAAGTGGGAAGCTCCTTGGTTTCACAAGTCCTTATCAAGTGTTTCCTGAAGATGTCAAGGATCAGCACAATTTCAGAAAATAATACATAATTGACCATTAGCAGACTCTTCACCTGCTTTGATTGCAATCAGGAAAATCTGAGGGATGAGTACACAGTGGACTGGTCAGGCGGTCTGGTGGCTTTCTGTTGTCTCAGTGCATCCTGGGAAATGTCTGCATACACAACCTGCAACATCATAATTGAAAAAAAAAAAGTTTTTAGTGTACATGAAGGCATATGCATAGACTGCAGACATATCCATGGCTGACCAGGGGAAACAACAATGTTGAGGGCACTGCAGAGGACATCCTTCCTGTGTTTAAACAGGACATTCACCCACCTCAGACTTCTGCTGGGACTTGGGGGCGGCTGGAAAATGCAAAAAAAAAAAAAAAAGAGAGAGAGAGAGAGACAACACAGTAAATAGAATGGATTGACAATGCTGCAGTAGCTTGCTATCAGTGTTACATGCTGAAAAGTGAGATACCTTTGCGAGGGGGAGTACTACGTTTCTGGGGTACGGGACATCGAGGTGGAGGCTGTGGAGCCGGGTCTCTGTATACAGCTGCATGCGAGGACAACATCCTAGGAAGTGGCTGAGGCTTGACCTTTGAACTCAGACAACGAGCCAATCCCAGAATGATGGGAAGACAAAAAGAAGCACCAGCACAGACCAGCACCCTGTGCCATACACTCCTCTGAGAGGGAACAGCTGTAAATAACACAGTTAAATTTTTCTGTTTGACTAAAAAAATGTGTGTTACTTGTTATATATGGATGGTAATGGTAATATAAATTCTACATACCTGCAGTGACATTAACATACTTCAAATGTCCCTGCTCAGTGTCACCATGAGCCCATTTAACACTGCATCCATAGGAACCTTCATCTAATTGATTGACACTCATTACATTTAAAATGAGTTGAGTTTGACTGGCGGAGAGCTTCACTGTGGTCAAATGGTGCCTCTCACTCAACTTTTCATCTGTTGAATTTGTCCTCATCCAGCCTCCCGTCCAGGTTCCTCCACAGTGCTCCACCACACAGTACAGAGACAGACTGCCCCCTGCTGGGACATACACTGTCTGACGTTCTGCCAGGACAGCCTGGATGCATTCTTCAGCACGGATCAGACCTGAATAACAGAAGTCTCCTTTACCTCATATAGGGCAACTAGAAACTGCAAAGACAGTTCTAACTTAACCACTGAAGGAAAGTGTGTAATCATTAAGAGTTTGAACATTTGACTGAAAAACTATATAATCAGAAGTGCATAATACCATCATATTTTTGTAAGTCTATGTATTGGTCTTATTCATGTATGAATAACTGACAAAAGAAACAACAAATGGCAACAAAGAGAAAAAACCACAAGACCAATTATGACTCATAAAAAAACAGAACTGACTACAAAGAGACCGAAACAGAAGCAAAATACTAAAAAATAACGACCAAAGAGACACACCGACCAAAAACACACAATCTGGACTTTTTGGCTAACCACTGAGGTTAGCCGTATACGTGTTGTGATTGGCCTCATAAGGACAGCACTTTTACTTACGTCAATGCATTTCAAGCTAATTATTAGGGTCCACACACAGAATGGTGCAAAGCATTATTGTTTGTCAAAGGTTTATTATGTCATTAAGACACTGCTCACATAAAACCAGCAATATTCATAATCCAATAATATGTTTGGAATATATGTAAGAATCTGTGTGAGGTCGGTCTGATAGTACTTTTACTTTTGACACTAGTACATTTTGATGCTGATACTTTTGTACTTTTACTTCAACTAAAAGACTTCTTAGCCTGTCAAGTTCCTTAAATACAGCAAAATGTATGTAGGAGATTTCCCTGGTTTATGATAAGACTTTAAGTTAAAGAAAAACTTAAACTTGTGACTTACTAGTTTGAAGAAGACAGAGGCAGCTGATGGTCCTGAGGAGATAGTGAGACATGTCTTCTGACTGGAACAGTGTTACTCAACGTTCATTACAAGTTGGTTTTAGTTCCTCTGTACAGATTAAGACAGGACTCGTGTGGAGGACTGTACAACATGCATGTCTTCGTTGGAAAACTGCTTGTTCAAATTGTTGTCAGTTGCTGGAAGTCCATCAGCTCGCTCTTTCTCTCACTTTCTTTTCCTCTTCTCAATAATTTGACAGGCTTTCCTGAACTGCTGCTGCTGCTTTTGTCCAGATGGAGTTAAAGGAAGGAAGTCACCCGTAAATCAACCCCCCTCCACACACACACTGAACATGGCTCACACGCTAAACTACAGGAAAGCAATGACCTCATGAAAGGGAATATAAACCATCATACAGGAAAGGGGCCAATTTCAAGGATCAGCTATATAGAAAGAGAAACACTAAGCAATACTGAAAGTAACTCATTTAATTGATTTGCATGTGCAAGTTTTCATTTACAATGTTGGTGTGTGACAGACAAAGGGGGCTTACAGGTATATTCTGAGAAGAATCATGTGTTTTTTTTAACATCAAAGTAGACACGCATAATACAAGTATGAGCCTGAAACCTATATTAATATCCCCCCTTTAAGTAGATTTATGTCAACTGTTACACCATAGGCAAATGTTTGGACTTTCTTCATTCTGTGCATTCCCAGTCACAATCAGCAAAATATTTTTTAGCAGAAAGCTAACCTTCAAAATAAAAGCTGACTGTCACTTTTGAAAAAGGAAACATGTTAACTTGTTAAGGTTTGCTTTGTGTAATCATCCTCGAGTTCATACTTAAGATCAAACATCTCAACTATGAAATTAGGGAAATTTACAAATAGCTTCAAAGCGTGGTTTAACTTTCGTAACAATAACCGGACGTTTGATACGCAATTGTTCTGTTAAGTTTGACTTTAGGCGCACTCGTTTATAATTGCTCCGTGCCTTTTGGGTCACGTGAGGTGTGGGAATGGCAGAGGAAGTAAAAATACTGGTATCCTTTGGAATGCAATGCTAAATATAATTTGTACTTTTGGCAGCGTTAATTATAATTATTATATTACAATTATAATTAATACATTTCACAACAGGACTCATTGTTATTAATTGCCTTTGGCTAGACAGCTAGAGAGGCTTAAAATAAATCACAAAAAACATTTAACATTAACTACTATTGAACTTAGGTTATGGACTTGAAGCGAGGTCAGTTAACTCTGATCAATTTCTCGAACCAAAAATGTAACACATCTGCATCACTTCAGGAAAAAAACAAACATATTTTTTCTTTCTATTGTGAACTTTTAATTGCTTTATGCTTATTGCCTATTATAGAAAATTGCTCGCATTATTTGTGATCGGTTGTGTTGAATTTGTACACTGAATGTTACATTAAATTCAATTAATATTAATATTAAGGATTAAAATAATAAATTAAATTGGCTTTGGTGCGGTGCACCTCCTTGTCACTTGTCCACACCGCGAACTCCGCCCACCCGCCACGTCAAGACCGGCCGCGAGTGCATAAACGAGCGCACCCTTTAATCACACTGACTGACTGTCGGTGAATGAGATAAACAAAGAGCCGGTTACTTTTCAGGAAAACAGACATCGCTCCTTAAGCTCCACGGAAATATGGAAACTGGTAAGTTGAGACACACTTTCTCTTGTTTCTGTCCCGGTGGTTGGTGTCGCCGGCAGGCCGAGCTCAGTCTGTATTTGACAGCTAGAGAATGACAGCTGAGGGAGCTAACGGGCTAAGTTAGCATTCACTGCGTTAGCATGCCAGCCTGCTAGCATGCCGTTGCCGTCGTTTACTTATCTGGGTTTGTCAGTCCATGCCGATACATTGTCACCAAGGGACAGACATCCAAACTAAAGACACGGGCAGCTAACACACCTTAACTTGTTAGTTAAAAACTGGTGTCAGCCTCAGGAGCCGGTGATGTTAGCTCGTGCAGCTAGCTAGTCGAGAATGGAGTTGGAAATATCAGAAGCTGTCAAAGTCTTTAAAGTGGCGGTGATTCGTTGTAGTTTGAGAGGACACGGGGGGGAAACGGTTTCAACTATATTGCAGCGTTTGCAGATCTAAAACATCTGCATCTGAAACAAAATTATTAAAGCTGTGAGTTGACCTTTGGCCAGCCAAGTCCATTGAGTTGGATCGTTTCTGTTTCACATGTTAACGTCATGTTTCAGTGCACTTGTTAGGTAACAAGGAGTTCTGGCTTTGTTCAGATAGCCATTTCCAAGACTTGTGTTAACTAATTGTTACCTTTTAGTTAACCAATATTTTCAAGATAAAAATGAAGCAATAGTAATCATTTATCTGTGCCATACTATTCTGATCTTTGAACTGTGATTTATTTTCAGCTACTTTGGATGTCAACTGAGCCTCCACTGTTAGGCTTCATGCCAACTGTAGTTGGGCATAATAAAGTGCTTAGCTAATATAAAGCCAGTTGTATAACCACTGATGTGTAAATTTGCAAGTCACCCTGGCTGCCTTTGCTTGGCCCCTCTCAATAGAAAACCACTGTGATGTATGTCCTCGGCGTTCATGCCTCCACTTGTTGAATAATAGCCAGAACGTCCTAACTCACTCACTCACTCTTTAGTAAGGGCTTCCTTTGCTGTGTCTTTACTGTTAGTTTGAAGCTGTGGGCTAATACTCTGTTACAGATTGAAGATTCATCTCTTACTATTTCCCCTTTGTTATCTATCTCTACTCATCAGTGTCAAAAAATTCTACCGTTGTGCCACAAGCAAAACAGTGTTATGTATGGGACCCCATGCAGGCCTGCACTTGAAATAGTCTCTGCCGTAGGCCTTCTTCTGCTTATTTTCTGATAACATGACCATGACAGTTAATGAAGTTTGACACTGTTCTAATCTGCGGCGGTCAGTGCATTTGTGTCGATGGAAAATAACAGAATGCAGCTGAGAGAGAGAGGGGTCGAACTCTAGGCAGCATGCATGACTAGGCAATGTCCCTCTCGATGTTTAATTGCTCTGCACTATTATTTCACGGAATTACAGACCACACATCAGTAGCGGTTTGTTCTGTCAAAGTGTGTGAGCACCCGTCCTTCCCCTGTCCAGTGGGACGAGACAAGCTTTCCAGTGTGTTCCTCTCACACACGAAACCAGATGAGTGATACCAGGCAGCAAGCTCTGACCCCCCCTCACCTCCCTATAGCCACTTATAGCACTACTAATGTATTCCTGATTACATCCTTGTTTGGCTTTGCCCTGTGTTTTCCCCCTGTGCCGAGTCTATATCAGAACTCTTGTCATAATTTTGCTCAGTATCCTTAGATTATTCTCCACAATAACCTCTGTACAAATGTTGGAAAAAGCAATGCAGCAGACAGTTGTGGTGTTCAATAAATGATGTGCTGTTAGTTTACGACTATTGATCCGGTATTTTCCAGGCATTGTTTTTGTGACATTTGAGTGCGTGAGTGCTCATAAATCAGATCTTAAGAGGAAGTATGTATGCCTAAAGTGCACAGATGAGTCATGGGAGTTTGGCAGTAGGAAATTTCTCCTCGTAGTTACAGTCAACTGTCTCACTGCAGAAGTCTTCCTGTTATTCCTGTTACATGGTAACATTATTTGTGCTGGACTTCCCGACTTCCTTGTGTTATCATTCATTATGTCATTCCTTCCTTCTGTCTTTTATTCTTCCCTACCTTCTCTCTTCTGACCCCAACTGTCTTGCTCCTCCAGGTCTGAGTCAGGAGAAGGTAGCCACCTTCCTTAAGCGGCTGCGGGCCGAGCCACGCTACCTGTTGGCCCAGAATGTGTCCACCTGCATTGACCCGTTGGAGGTTTGTCTGCACCGGCAGACTGTCCAGGATACGGTGCACATCTTTCAGCACTCTATCCCCACAGAGGGCAAGCCCATAACCAACCAGAAAAACTCAGGTAGGACATAGAGATTTTCACATGACTAAGAAGTCTGCACGTTAATGAATCAAGGAAGGCCTAAAAAGCTTTCCTAAAATTGTATATATATTGTTTTTTTTTGCAATGCAATTCTTGACTGTAATCATGAATGTCAAAAGATGGACATGCAGGCTCTGCATTGACTGTTGTATACATATATTATACAGGACTTTGCAATGTATTTGCGTAAATGATGTTCCCTTACATTGATTATTCAAATCAGTTGCCAGCTGGAATATAAATTTCTCACTTAAAGCGTTTTTTCAGTTTGCATTATCCTCTGCAGCTCACACTAAAATCTGGAGCTACAAGATGTGTTTTAAATCTGTTGTTTTCTGGCTGTAATCTTGTTTTGCTATGTGGTATCTGGTCAGCTGAAACCACTCATTACGTGTTGGTGGATATAGAGTTGGCTGCAAAAGTTAGTCTCGTCTCAGAAGTAGGTTAAATGTCTCAAAAGTCTAGAGACTGATGCACTTTGAGTCTCCTGAAGACAGTCCTTGCCCTGCTACAGAGCAGACCATAGGTCTCTCAGACAGCCAACAGTGGTCTTCTAGATTGTCCAGATAGCTCCATCCAACTCCTACGTCAATCTGGAAAGCGTTGGAGGACCTCCACATTAATTTGTTGGCATCCTTGAAATCAGACTGAGTCCTAGGAATTCTTACTACTACTGAAGTACTGTTTCGTACTACTACTGTCTACTGTACAGTCCTCAATGACCTGCATACTTCTGTCTGTCTTTGTCTTCTCTATATCGCCAGGGAGATGTTGGATCTTCTCGTGCCTCAACGTCATGCGACTTCCCTTCATGAAGAAGTTTAACATAGAGGAGTTTGAGTTTAGTCAGTCCTATCTCTTTTTCTGGGACAAGGTAAGGCATAGAACCACACACACTATCTATCTTCTCTTCCCCAGTGTGGTTGTCCATTCTTTTTTTTTAAGCATTCGCCAAATATTCACTTAAATTGAACATTTGTGAATTGTCAGTGTGTGTTAATGGAGGGTCTGTTTTTTTTGAGGTTGTGTTCAATGTTTTTGTTGTTTTGCAGTCGGGACACCATGTGAGTGTGTGTTTTGCGTACACATGTGCATTGGTGCAGTACTTTTATGCAGCATTCTACTACTATACAGTCATTGTCCTTCTAAAACCCTCTTTTGTGTGTTGTGATCAGTGCTCTTCCAGGTCTGACGTCACAGTGAACCCTCATTTTTATCTCGTGTCTTTTTCTCTTTATGACCTTGTGCCTTTTTCTCCCACATGTTTAGACAGTTGGTTGTTCACCATAAATATAGCTTCTATAGAAGTGCCAGCTGTAGGGATCAACACTGACTGTGATATAAGTACCCAAGAAAGAAACAGTAAACGTAAAGCTCTTAGAATGTCCTGCCCCCCTCTCAGCCAGCAGGTGATTTCATAACATCAAATGTGGAGTTAGTATTGGCCCTTGTGCCTCACATGTTGTTTTTATTTCATTTTTTTATTTTCGTCTATGATAATGCATACATTTTAGCAATGTGTGAGTGAAAAGTGTGAAAAACCAAAAAAAACAAAAACATTTCTTTTTGTTTTTAACATTTTGGAAGATCAACTGCAGCTCCTGCTATAATAAGTCAATAAAAAATTGTGGGTTAAAAATCCAAACACTAAGACTCTTGAGGACAAAATGTCTGTGTTGAAACCCATTTAAACCACGCATTTTGATCACACAGCCATCTCAGCATAAAGTCATGCATTCTGTTGTATCATCAATCTAAAACCTTACTTTTTACGATTGTTCAACAGATTGAGCCATTTCTCATGTTTCCCCTATGGGGCAAGTACATGCTGTTTTCCTAATTTCTTGTTATTGCTGCTGTATTATGGAGCACTGCAGTGTTTAATGTAATGCGTCAAAACCAATGTTGTTGCTGATCATTGGACTGTGAAAGGACATTCCCCTCAGCAATTTAGTATGAAAAACATGTAAACAAGCTGGCATTTAAAGGGTTAAAATTCTGAAAATGAACATTTGGTAGTTATGATCAGGACAGATGTTTGTTAAAAGATTTACCTCGGGGAAATCTTGTTAATATTTTTATTGCGTTTTTTGGCTTACACATTTTTGTCATCAGCAATTTTTTTTCCAAGTGAGGGAGTTAAGTTTTCCAAGCAAGTGGTAAACTCTTTATGAGCAAGTCAGTTTGGACTTGGCAGTTGTGACAAAATTGTACCTTTCAAAGCTGTGTTATTTCATTTTTTTTTTAGGACTAGGTGTAATAATCAATGGCTGTGCAAGGCCTGCCTGACTAGTTTATTTTATGTAGTAAAGGTTCAAACTTGATTCTTGAATGTTTGAAGTAATGTGAACCCTTTACAGGATGAAGTCTAAACCCAGTCGAGTCTCAAGTCCCCAGTCTTGTGACATAAGTGAAAATCTACACTTTGTTTTTTCTTTTTTGTTGTACAGCACATCAGTTTCTTTGTTTAGTCACCATGTCTCTGTGTACGTTTGTTCTTCTTTCGACAGATTGAACGCTGCTACTACTTCCTCCAGGCCTGTGTGGAGACGGCACAGAGGAAGGAGCCGGTGGACGGACGCCTGGTCCAGTTCTTGCTCTCCAATCCAACCAATGACGGTGGACAGTGGGACATGTTGGTCAACCTCATTGGTTCGTTCTCATCATGATACAAAAGCACATTAACAAGAATCTCATTCTGAATAATCGACTAAGCGGGCTAGACGGAGGAGTAGTGGTTAGCACTCGTACCTCACAGCAATTGGTTCGCTGGTTCGACTCCGGCCTGCGGCTCTTCTGTGTGGAATTTGCATGTTCTGTTCGTGTCGTCGTGGGTACTCTGGCTTTCTCCCACAGTCCAAAAACATGCAGCTTGATTTAATTGGTGACTCTAAATTGCCCGTAGGAGTGAATGAGAGTGTGAATGTCTGTCTGTATGTGTCAGCCCTGCGATAGACTGGCGTCCTGTCCAGGGTGTACCCCGCCTCTCAGTGTCAGCTGGGATCGGCTGCAGCCCCCCGTGACCCGAGTTCGAATAAGCGTTTAAGGATAATGAATGAACGAATCAATAATTGACTAAGCTGTGTAATTTGTGCAACTGCAAAGGTATTTGGAAAAAAAAATAGCTGTGCTTTTTCTGAGTTGACCAGATTAAGAATAAAAAAAGATTTTAAAAATGTGTTTTCTGCTGTGTCTTCTTCAGAGAAGTACGGCGTTATTCCAAAGAAATGCTTTCCAGAGTCACACAGCTCGGAGGCCTCACGCAGAATGAATGACATCCTAAATCATAAGGTTCGTTTACAAATGTCCTTTGGCCCAAACTAACATACCAGTGAGTCATGTAATTGCTGAGGCTCTGCTGACTGTTGTTTTTGTCTCACTGTGTATTATAGCTGAGAGAATACTGCCTAAGACTGAGGAACATGGTGGCGAGCGACGCTACTAAAGCTGAACTATCTGATGCTATGGACACCATGATAGAGGAGGTGAGACTGACTGAGCACACACAACTGTTTCCTGTGGAATTTATTATGAAGTGCCTGTGCAGGTACAATTACAGTCCAACCCCTACACCAGCGATCATCAACCGGTGGCCCCGCGGGCCACATGTAGTGTAAAAGCCTATTGAATTAAAAAATGTCAGGAGGAAAAAAAGTGTTCTGGTATTTAGAATATTTACAATGACGCTTCTGTAATCACAGTTTCTAACCATCACTCCTCAGTTAACCGCCTCATGGTGTAGTTTATCTAGAGTATGTTGTTATCAACATGGATTCCCATGTCTGTTGATACTAATATAGGCAAATAAAATAGCTTGAATTTAGTGAAAATATCAAACAATGATACTAACTAGACATACATACATTATATTTTCTCCATTTGAAAGTCAAGAAAAAGTCTGGCCCTTGGACAAATGTACCCAACGACCCCCCGGCCTACACCCTCCCCCCTACCCATTAGTGCGCAGGGTCTGCTACATTAAGAGCAATTGCAAACCAATTAGTGGGGAGTGGTAATGGCTACTAAACCTTCCAACATTCAGTGGATACAGGCTTACAAACCACACTACTCTCAGGTGCAGCACAACTTTGTGCACATCACAGAAATGACATAAATGGAGGTTACATTGAATTTAAGATCAACCCTTCTCTACTCTAGAAAAACAAGTTAATTTTATTGTAAAGTGTTCTGTGACACAGACTGTTAAAGAGACCAAGCAGCTTATAAAAAGTAGAAGATGTTTTGTTCACACACACAAAGAAACCATGACCAAAGAGGCTTAGGAGTCATTTTATTGATTTGTTTCTCTGTTTGCCTACATTGCACATCATTTTAATTCTTTAGCTCTTCCATGTTAAACAGTTACATTGTACATATACACATACATATGACTGTTTTATTTAAAAATATGTTTTTTATAATTTTTTCCATTCCGTATTTACATGTTTTGTCTGGCCCACACAAATAATTATGTAGTTAAATGAAGGGCACTTCGTTCAGCTGTGTGTGTGACTCCACACAGTTTCAGTCGTCAGATAGTCGGAGGGTGTGAGGCTTCGATTGGAATTGGGCCAAACTTTCCCAGGAACGGAGAACCTTTTTGAGGAACTCTGTAACATAACCCGTGTTTGTCTGACTAAATTTAGTTCCTCCAGAATAGTTTCAGACACCAGCAATAGTCCCTGCTCAGGAGGTATCTCTTTCCAAAGCTTCATGAACTAACAGGGCAGATTTTGCAGAACTGAATGTGTCTGATTAACAAACACAGAACATACAGCAGTGTATAGCTTTGCTCACATAATGAGGAAGTACTGGATGACTGGCGATTTACAGCGACACAGTTTCTCTCCTTACCTGTTCTAGCGTCACCGGCAGCATATGCTGTAATGAATAATAAAATTCAGAATTCAGATTAAAATAAAGAAAAACAGAACATGCAGATGTGTACAAAGATATACTGTACTGTATGAGGCATGCCTGTGCAGTCTAATGTAATCTGCTACATCTTTTCTGATGTAAAGTCTACTTTTATGATGCCTATAATGCTCAGATTTCACTTTAGTAATAAACATATAATTTAATTATCAACTTTTCAACTATCTCAAAAAGTTACCATTACAAACTTACCAACTGTGAAGGTAGAATTCATGACAGAGCAGTTGTTTTACATTGTAGTAGAGGTAGACATTGAAAAATGGCACACCTCCTTTAACTGTAACAATGCTCATTTTTTGCCAGAAGAGGGGGCTGTCAAATAAAACTTAACTGAGAGGAACACCATTCAGCCAGTTTGAAGTGATACCTCAAAGCACGAATGTAATCTGTGGTGGAGTTAATCTTGGCATAACGTAGGGTGATGGGCTAATGGATTAAAAGTTTTCTTTTAAATCAAGAATCTTTCACAGCCACTTATTCAAAAAGTGTCATTTTGTTGCACCTTCATCTTCAGTTACTTTATTCAACACACAATTTAACATTAACAGGAAAGGTGACACTGGTGCATAGACATGCCAGCAACTTACATTTGAACTGACTCTTGCGGTGCAGACTGAAAGGTTTCTTGTATAAAGTTACATTAGAACCAAATTCTTTTTCCCGTTCACTGCACATGCATTTACGGTCTTGCTTCAAAGGCCTCAAAAGAATTTAAAGTCCGCTGTCCCCATAACAGAACTTGGGGAAAAAACCGGTCTGCGTGTGATGCAGTGTAGCTTGATGTGATGCACTGCAGAATTGAATAATACCTTTAATTAAAAATTAACCACACACAGTTAAACTGTCAGTTTTTAGATTGGTTTGGTTTTGTAGAAACCAAACCAAGTATCATACGCAAGATGTTTAATAGATGAATAGTTTTTGCTGGCTAACTATTAAAACTGTATTTTCATAATTGTATGCTTATTTTTAAGCATTTATCCATTACTTTTAGCTAAGCTAGATCTGTAGTCTGCTTTTCATGCACTCTAATTTGCAATACATTGTGTTCAACTTACAACTGACTCAGTATATGGATATGTGTATTTTTTTAAATCTTTTAATAAATTGTTATTATTTTTTAATTTGTTGAGCTACACCCCAAAATGTCCATGTAGAAGTACACCTTAGGTCCCCTGATTGTAACCACAGATTTGATTTACCTAATAATATGTCCACATTTGTTGCTTTACACAATCACCTGCACACGGCCCCACATGTCACAGAGTTGGCGATAACTATCTTGTTTATGGAACAGTCAATCACAGAGCATCTGTCACTGGACAGTGAGGACAAATTCTCCTCCTAAGCAAAAATAAAAGGCGACCATGTGCATGTAAACAGACTTTAATAACAAACGTAACACGTGTTAATATGTCCTTGTATGCGGGCAGTGAAATGCTGTCGTGTGTTTTTGTGGCTTGGACAGGTTACACTGTGTAGGTGTGTATGCATAGGAGGCTTGTGCTTCCTGTGTGTATGTGTACGAGTAACCAGTCAGTCAATCAGCCTCCCATTGAGATGATTGCACACAGAACAGGAGGCTGGTTATGCAGCCTTTGTCGTCAGCTGTTTGGTGGCATTGTGCTGCTGCCGGTTGCTTGTTTAAACAGTCACTTGTATCTCACAACGCCTCTTCAGATGCCTAGCCATGATCAGACACACGGAGACTCGTACACACGAACATATGTTGTGCAACAGTAAAGGCCGCTCTCACTCCACTGCCTGACAGAGTTGGGGGGCGGAGGGCTGTCAGTGTGTTTGTTTGTCCACCTGGAAGTGGTTTGTTTTACGAAACACCACTCTGTCACGGCTGCTGGTGATGGAGGATTCGGTCATGTCAGAAGAACGGCTGACGTAAAGCGAGCCAAAATGGTCAAGGATAATGTCGCACGTACATTCATCCATGATCATTCAGAAAATCAGCTTTCATAATTGGACACCCACCTCAGTACAAAAAGTCAAATCTTACGTCAAATCCCTCTTTTTTTTAAATACATTTTTCAAATGCCAATTATTCAACTAATGAATGAAATAAAACACAAGTTCAGGGTTTTTGTAACATTTCCGTACTTTTGATTCTCTTATGACTCCAGTAGTAATTTAGTGTTGTTTTATATTGTGTTTTCAAATGCAAAATCCATTCTGATCTCTGAGTCAACATTGTACTCAATATTTTAAAGCTAATAATCATCATTTAAAAATGTCATCCATGTTTTTTTTTTTAAACAGTTTTCTAAGTGACCAGCTTGCTGTACATTATTCTGCAAATATGTATATTAGGTTTTCAATAGAGCCTGACCGATATGGGATTTTTGAGACTGATTACGATAATGATTTTATATGTGGGAAATTCAATTCAAACAATGTATTACATTGTCAGCCAATTTTATGAATAATAACTGAGAAAATAAAGAAGAAATATGATAAAAATAAATGGCTTAATAATCATAACTGTTCTTTTTAAAAACAAAAGAAGAGAAACATTGATTGCTAACACCATTTCTAAATCATGCCAAGCAATATTTTTTGGCATTCTGTATTATGTAAAAAAGTTTTCATATCAGCACATGGTGGACAGCATATACACTGATGCTAATATGTCTTTGATAGGCCATTATCGCCCGATAATATCTGTTAATAGATATATCTGTCTGACTTTAGTTTACAAATTGATAATCTCACAGATATGTCAAAGTTTTTGTGTATGTGTGAGTTTCAGTTCACTATTGGGTTTTCTTGGACTCTTACAAGGGGAAACGAGTGTTTCCTCCTCATGTTCACCTGCATTTGCATCTACGTGTGCACATGTGTTCCTCAGGCTCAGAGTGCCGTGTCAGTCCTACTTTGGTGTGTGTGTAGGTGATGCTGTCCAACCCTCCTTACGTGCTGGCTGTGATTGTGGCACTGGTCTTCATCACACCAGCCCCACACACACTCCCGTGACAGGCAACCGGGGTCAACATCTCTGCTTCCACTTACTGTACCCAGGGTGTGCTTGATTTAAATGGATCCTTTTGCGTGTTAAGAATCTATTCTTTTTGCTAACACTGGTCAGGCACATTGCACATCACATTTATGTTAATACCTCTGCAATAGCAGATTAGCCCGTTTTAAGCTGCACCTTCACTAAGAGCGAGGAAGCTAATCTCATGCACCATTTGTCTTGATGGAGGCTGTTACGATGACAGCATGCATACACTGCATTATTGAAGCACAGAGGATTAGTTTAAGTTTCATAGCCTGTCTTTCTCTTTCATGCTGTATCTGGTGTGTGTCCCTGATCCTCTACGCTCACTTGCAGAGACAAGGCAACACACACACAAAGGGACATTCGCTGGTGACTGAACATGCACGTACAGTTAGCAGTACACACACAGATGGTATCCCTCACGCCACAACTGTAGCCCTTCCATGCTCCACTGCGTCATGGAATCAGAAACAGCATGTGCTGCTCTGGTTTTGGCGGAGAGTGATTCTTACGACAAGTTTAATTTATGAGAGGGCCATCAAATCACAGGAACTTTCTTGCCGCAGCTCTGCGCTGCTGGCTATCACCTCAGCTGATTTGTTGTTCGATGTGGGTGGGTTCCTGCGGGTTTGTCATTGTTCAGAGCTGCAACAATAGCTTTGCCTGTCCATGGATGTCCGCTCACATTTCTTGAATGTCTTTGCGCCATTGTTAGAATTTAACATTGACCACATGTGTTGCATGTTTACAAAACATGGAAGTTTAATCAAAACCTCGCTCATTTTTATCCAAACTGTTTGCATGGTGTCATTTGCTTACACTCACAAGTCCAGCTTCTAGACAATAGTTATAAATTTACCTCAGAGGAGCAATGAGGCGCATGTGTTGCCTTAAATTTGGCATTAAATGGTTTAGGGCCAGTTTCAGACCCTAATTATGTCAAGTTTTATTATTATTTTTACTAAAAGGTAAAAGCAATTTGGCTGCTTTTTTTTTTCACAGCAAAATTAAATGCGGCTGGAGCTTCTCTCCGGGTCCTCTCTCAGTCCAAAGATATGCTGCTTAGGTTAAACTGGTAACTCTAAAATTAGGTGTGAATGAGGGGTCTCCATGTGGCGACCTGTCCAGGGTGTACCCGCCTCTCACCCACTGTCAGCTGGGATCAGCTCCAGTCCCTCACAACTTGAGTCTCGGATAAAAGCTTGCAATTCCTTTATTGCCACACACTTTTTTTTACTTTTCCTTTTGGCTGTGAAAATATAGTAATTTAGGTGTTAGATATGTGTTATGCAAAGTTACAAGTTGGTCTAAATCTATAGCAACATATTTTGTCAGCAGCAAAGCGTGTGGGCAAAGAGCTTGAGATGGTTTTTGCAGTGTGGCTAAAACTCAAACATCCTGCATAGAAAGAAAGTACAGTAAGCAATGTTTTTACTGAGTCTGTAGACCACACAGATAGTCAAGGGGAGAGGAGAGGAGAAGTCTGGCGTGCCTTGCTCAAGGTTACCAGTATAACCAGATATATTGTGGTTTGTTCCCATTGGCTTGCTCTGCTTACTGTATGTGTTGGGCACACTCCGAACTTCAGGTGATTTGTTTGTTTGGGTCGTGTAAAACAAATAAACATGCAGAGGAGAGTGGTGCCAGCCGGTCAACACTGGAGCACAGATGCTATCAAACATTATCTGCGGTTAGCCCCAATAGCGTGCAGCCAGTCAGCTTACTGTTTACAGCAGGACACGCAAACTCGATATGTCACAGACTGACCCGGGGTGGACCTCTTGAGGAGTTTGAGAAAAACTTCCTTATAACAGCTGGTTCGTCAAACAGTTTGAATGTTATGTTTAGAATATTAAGTTATGAATGAGACGGTCTTTTGAAGTTGCAGTTCAAACATTAGCCGAGTTTATGAGAAATGCCATTACGATAATAAACTTGACGTGTACCCTGAGGGCTTGGGCTCAAGTCATTTGTACACTGTGTTGTAAATGCAACTATTATACATTTGCTGACTGAAAGTATGATCAGTATTCAGGTTTTAACTCATGCTTTATGAAAGGAGCTGCTGCATGTGAATCGAAAGTTAGCACATTACATGAAAAACAGCACCTATTTTACCCTCTTAACCCCAATTAGTTATATTGTGTTTTTTTCTGCTCCAGTCAAATTTTACTCACTGCACCTCTTTGGAAACGGCACAATCATGGGTTGAAAAAGGGAGAACTCAAGATATCTTTTGTGCTGTATAATGCAGTTATGCTATAAATCATTTGAAGAAAAAAATGTATTGATTTTGATAATTAATTTTAAAAGAATTGGAAAAACAGATTCCGGCTATGATGAATGGTGGAATTAAAACAATATATCTATATTTATATTGTTTACTATTTATCAAAAAAACATGCTTCTCAGATCCACTCCCAGCTTGTGGGGTATCTAGAGGGTAATTTGATAAGTGATAGGTATAACATTGAGAGAAGTTTATCAAACACCAGCAAAAAAAACAATTTTGAAATCTGAGCTGTGCAGTAGTAGTAAGTTACTCTTTATTATTTTAGTGTTTAGTCAGCCTCCCTGCTCTTTCCAGCTCTCTGTTTCCCTCTCACCTCTTTCTCAGGCACAAATACATACCTGTCATTAAGGCGGCAGGTGTTTCAATATTGATCCTGCTCGAATGTCACTGTGGCTGTTTATTGTCCGACTGTGGTGTGTCTGTCAGTGCAACCGTACCTTCACACCTACTTTATTTACCTTGCCGAGACAGGATGAGTGGGCCCAATGCTGAACTAGCATTAAGGGAGACGCTTACAGTACGTCTCTGAAAGACAAATTGTAAAAAATGTGGAGTGGAAAGGTTCAAAGTTACCAGGGAGGGCAGAGTTATTATTGGAAGAAAGGGGCATAAAGCAGGAATGACGAGAAAAGGGCGGAGTCAAGATGCCGAGGGCATCTGGGCAAACGCAGACTAGACGAGGAGGATGGACACATTGGCATGTCGTCTTGCCCGCAGGGCAGTCTAAACAGGAGGAAAATGTTTCTGGGACTGAGGAGTTAAACAGATGCCTTTGTTGACTCTGCGCATGTGTGTATTTTTGTGTGCGTCTGTACTTTGACTTTTCTGTGATGACGAGGGGGATTGTTTGTTTGTGTTAGCCAGGCCTGATTTCATGCATTTTTGCATGTTTGTCTTTGTGCACGGGTGTGTTTTGGGTAAGAATAGTGGGCTCAGTGGGCTCAGAGTCAACTAACCAGGGAGCAAAGAGCAAGAATGTCATCTTTATATAGGAGCATTTAATATGTGTTGACTAAGTATGGGGGAAACTGCTGCCACGGCTGCTATATTTCTCCAGGCTGAGCCAAAAATAATCCCTCCCTCGGCTCTATATTCAGTTAGACAGAAGTTTAATTTGCCTGGATATCAGCACTAAAAGTCAATAAAAATAGTGTGTTAAAATCTTTCAGAGATGTGTCCTCTGTGACACCCGTTGACGAAGCAGTGAGAGTGTGATGTATCACCATTCATCCACACAAATTGGAACAATACTCGCTGTCAAACACACTGTTATCTACAACAAATAATGGACTGTGCCACAGCCTAATTTCTCAGCCCCTTTTTAATCGTGTTCAATAGGAAAAGCATTTGCTGGGTCCTGGGAGAATGGCGCAGAGGATGGGAGAGGTGGAAAGCAAAAGGGGGAAATTCCTGAGATAACTATATCAGAGGCTAGA
>CAFUXE010000010.1:302824-326651 GCA_903364295.1 Serranus cabrilla | reverse complement strand
TGTCTGTTTGTGTGTGTGTGTGTGTGTGCCATGATCATACTGTGTCAGAGCTGCACTCCAGTTCATTACTGCTGTTTGTGTTGTAATTGTATGTATCAAACCAGGCTTCAAAGCGTGCGTGTCTGTGCTTGCGTAATGTTTCTTCAGTATCTTCTGTCTGCGTGCATCCATGCATCCATCTCTGCGTGTGTCTGGCTGTGCGTCTCTGAACGCAACATGTGTGTAAGTGTGTGTGGTTGAGAGGGACAACAAGGGAGGGAGAGAGAGAGAGAGAGACAGAGAGAGAGAGAGAAATGAGAGAGGTTTGAGAGCTCAATGGGCAAACAGTGTGTCCTGATGTGCTAGAGCACGCTGTTTCTCTGGCAAGTTTTTGCAACGCCGCAGGATTCTTAAGTTTTGAGTAGAAGTTGCTGCTGCTGCTGCTGTTTGTCTTGTAGCCACCGCAGGTTCTACTATTTACCCTCCTTTACCATCTCTTAAGGTAATGTATGGGATTCATGTGAGTTGGGAAAAACACTATTGGTGTTTTTACCTTCTTGTTCATTTTAGTGTTTTCACTTCCAAAGTGACAGCGTTGGGACTGATTTATACAAAGTTTAAATAGAGTTCACTAAAGATAAGAGATGGCTCAAAATAGTGTCTAGATTTTTAATTTGGGTTGTTCTATAAATGGTTCTTTCAGTTTATCTTTCTTGATGTTATCCTCTTACTTTCCCTTTCTTTATTAAAGTCTTCTTAGTGGAGCGCTAAAAGATAAGAAAATAATAATTTTTGGTATCCAGTAATAGGCAGTAGTGACTTTCAGTTTATATTAAAGAATCAGGGACATGGAAAAATGTTGTTTATTTTAATTATGAATGAATTAATTTTATTTTATTCAAGCCGTGATTAAGTGTTTCTGCACATGCAGGTCAGATTTAGTATTAACATCTTTTATCATTGTTTGTTCTTATCTTCTATTGTGAGGCGGTGTGACTGCCAACACAGCGTGTGCTTTACAAAGAACACTGAGTAAAGTGAGTCGAGAAGATAAAAAAAAAATAGTAACATAATTTTTTAAATATTGTGAAAGAACTTTTCACTTTCTTTTCATATTTTTTTTGTGTGTAAGCCATATTTTGTTTTGTGTAGAACTCAAATTTCTGTCAAGTTTAAGCTCACGCGGCTCTGAAACAGACCAAAAAGAAAGTATTGCGGATTCATATGGAAAGCAAGTCATTGTTGAACTTCTGATTGCTTTCATCAGGAAATTAAAGTGTGTTTTGTGTGAGAAAAATGTTTGTGTTGAGTGGAAGGTTAGCCAGTGTTTCTTTTCCTCCCCAGAGTCCAGGTACACGACTGGTTGTGTGGTCGTCAGATGTTAGTGAGCAGTGAATGTCGTGCCGTGTAACGCTGCAGGACACTCGTTCTTAATTAAGATAAAGGCGTTCCATGTAAATTGAGTCTTCCTACATTCTGGCATTCATTACTAATTGAGCTAACACCATAAACAATCTAATCCCCTTTTAAATACCTCTTTCAGTTTAAGCCATTACTCACGTGAGAGCAGTTTGTATGTTGAGTGTGTGTGAATTCTCTGCTGAAAACTGAATGGCCGTTCTGTACTTTAGGTGTAATTTGTTGTTTATGTAAAAGGTTTTACCCATACATAGCAGCATTTCTCCAAGCCAAGGCAAAAACCTTTTTTTGAAAACATTGTTCAGCTTTTGAGATCTGGGGCTTTTTTTTGGCAGGAAAACATCAAAATACACATTTGGGTGTTTATTGTACGACACTTTGTCAAGTTGCATCATTAGAGTTCTCCTAAATTACCCAAAAGTTAGCATGAGATAATGCCTCATTTGCATGTGACAGTTTTGAAAACTGTTAATACAAAAAAATATTGTCTTAATGTAAGTACACAACTTGGGACTTTTTATGGTGATATCTATTAGTTCTATATTTTTACCATATTGATCTGTTGTGTCTCTCCTTAAAGTTTTTTTGTTTTCTTCTGCTAAGCAGCTGTAAAATAATTTGTACTGAGTCTGAACTTAATGCTTTACTTTGGCTCATTCTCATCTCACATCATGTACAAAATGGTCAAAATGACATCAAATGACGAATCAAATCATGTGATGCACTGATCTAGACAATTTCAAGTCCTGTGTTTCAATCAAATTTCTGATATCAAGTTGATAGAATTTAGCATGTAAATAAGAAACAAGGTGACGGAGGAAATCAACCTGATGAACTCAGTAACTTCTATCTGTTGTAGAAACGTATTAGCGCTGTGTCAGTAATGGCTAGCATGCTATGAACAGCTGAAAATCAATACGTGTCCGCGTATGCACCGGTTAACCAAACATAGGAGCCTCGCGGTTCCTCTTCCCTGGAACAAAGTTCGTCTCCTTGGCGCACAGAGAGACCGACAACTTGTTTGACTTATGTGTGTAAAAGCTGCACTCAACAGCAGGAATTTGTCAGACTTTCTTGATCCTACTTTGGTAACAGAACGCTGTCCCTCATCAGCTGACTATAGCGAGAGGTGACTCGGTTTGTCTGTTTGTGCTTCAGACTCTGACTGTACTTGTCAGAATATGTTCATTTGACTTGTATCCACTTTGAGAATCTTACTTGTAATAAATCTAGAAAAGACAAACTGCTTGAACACTTTCATTTCTCACTCAGGCCATTATTCAACTCTGCCGCCACACAAGGGAGTTAAATATTCTGTATTCATCTTACAACATTTACAAATTTAATGAATTTAATTCATCTAAAACCGCTGAAAAAGAAATTGCAGTTGAAATACCATCTAAATGTAAATTAACTCTAACACATTAAATATATGGTAGTAAACTAGGTTTGAAGCGTAAGTTACAATAATATTTTTTTTAATCTCTCAAACCACCAAAATTGAGGGCAAATCTTTCCAAATCTGACTGATGTTGAATTGGTTGCTTTATTATTTTATTGCCATTGGTAAAAATAAAAAATATTCAACTTCTTCATCAGTATGACATGTCAGCATCTTCCCTTTAGTTTTCTACTGTATAAGGTTTCTCTCCTGTTTTTCCTGCCTTCAAACGCGCTGCTGTGTATATTCTCTAATTTCCCCCCATTATACGGCTTGGATCAGATAAGCATCCAAACAGGTTATGCAACTGAGAGACGGCGTAAAATGAGAAGCGTAAAAGTAATTCTGAGCTGAATAACTTTTTTTTTTCCTGTGACTTATCTGTGACTTTTCTCCGTGTGTTGCAGTTTGCTCCATCACTGAGTGTCTCCCAGGACGAGCAGTTTGTGGAGAAGATCCAAGATTCTTGTAACTTTTCCTCTGGCCACATCCTGTTCAAACACATCGCTCCTCTCTTTTACCCTCCTCTGTCTTCTCTTATTCCTTCTTGCTCAACAGACTCTTGCACATCTCAGTTTGCACACCTCCTGTTATTCTAGCCTCATACTCTCTCTTGTTTTGTTTTTTTAAGCCCACCTCTCCCGTTCCCCATCTCCTCTACCTGCCCAAGGAAATCAATCCTGTTTCTGCAAAATTTGTCACAACCCCGCCACCGCACCATTACATCGCTCTCCTAACCCCTCTGTTCCCCTCATGGGCGCCATATCAGACAGCTGCGCCACATTCCCTTCATCGCCACTGAGATCCTCTCTCCACCCCTAACCGCCTCACCAACACCAACACCAACACGACCCAATGGAGACAAAAGATATGATGCTGACAAGCATGTTGACAACAGACAAAGGGGAGAACGAGGGAGAGAAGGAGAAAGGGAGAGAGGATGTGGGGGGAGACGAGGAGGGGACACAGCAGGAAAACGGTAAACTGATGCTGGCTGATGGTCTCTCAGACAGAGGACCCAAGAGCCTGAACTCTGGCTCTGGACAGCAGGTGTCCAATGGCTTCACCACGTCCACCCCTCAAAGCCCCAGAGAGGGAGCAGGGAGTGCAGCTTTCTCTGGAGGTACGGCCTCCGGCCCCGGAGGAGGCACCGGGTCCTCAGCGCCGCTCAGGACTCTGGTCGTCCAACAAACCAGCCTGGAGAGGCCCAGAGAAACCTGGAGCAAGAAAATGGACTTCTTGCTCTCTGTGATCGGCTACGCTGTGGACCTAGGAAATGTCTGGCGCTTCCCCTACATCTGCTACCAAAATGGAGGAGGTGAGGGGGCAAAAGATGTTTGAAAGGGGAAGAGGGAGATAAGGAGCGGGGTGGAGAGCAGCATACAGGAGATCCCATGATAGAGCAAACAGGATTTCAAGGATTAGAAAGCAGGAAAGGCTTTTTCGTTGTATAAACTGAACCTCAGCATATAACTCAGAATATATGTAGCAGCTGAAGTAAGTCAGTTTACTGCCCTGTAACTTTTAACATCAGTGAGTCGGAGGTATGTCTCTAATATATGCCATCATTTCTGCAGCACTAACAGCTTAATTAAATAGGGAGTAGATGTACTGTTTAAGGAATTCTGCAGTTAACATACTTGTTTATGAATAGCACTCGATTTGGCAAATTTCTTGCACAATCTAAGGTACAAAAGCTTCTGTTTGTGTGGTCTGCTTGTGCTCTCTGTTACAACCCAATCCTCACCTAGTGGCAAACAAGGGCCTCCCTTTCCACTTTTATTGAATTTGCAATAATAAAATCTTTGCAATTTCCTGTGTTCTGTGTGTGTCTCACGGAGCGAGGTAGAGATGGCGACTGGGAGAGACTTGATAGAGGCAACAGTATTAATTGTGCTTTTTATGAGAACGCCTTCAGTCTCTTTCTCCTTGCTTAATAACCTGTCTCCCAGGCAGCTGCTCAATCAACCCTTATCTTTGCTTCGGTGTCACAAAGGCACGAGACACACACCGGGCCGCCTGCATATACAAATGCACACATGCACATAAAATAAATTGATAAAGAGATAGGAAGAAAGACGGAGAGAGAGATGCATTATCAAACTCTGCACAACAGGTTGGAGAGTTCAGAGATCTGGCCGTCAGCTTGCTGCATCTCAGTGTTTGGCCTTTTAATTCTCCCTTCGTCACTTTTATATTTTCCTAACTTAGCAGCCAACATTGCAGTCATCCTAATTTGTCATTGTAGAATTTAAACAAAATCACTCTTTTATTGTGTGTTTCCACATATTTAGTGGAGATTTATATGAAACTGGGCAAGCATACTCTGTTGTTTTTGAATGGACTAGGGTTATGTAAATGATAGGGTACTTACAATATTTAATGATTTTTACAGAGTGCTTTTTAATGTTCTAGTAGATTGGGAGCTATTCAGAGAGAGTGTGAACTTGTAACAATTCTCAGGAGTGTGATTGACTTTTTACTGTTCGTCCATAACTTATTCTCCTCTCACTCTCCCTGCTGTTTTCACCCTCTACACATCAATCCCCACATTTTTCTTTCCAACCCTTAATCTCCCTCTCTCACCTCCACGTGTCCTCTGTCCTTATGTCTCTGCCCAGGTGCCTTCTTGTTGCCCTACCTGTTGATGGCAGTGTTCGGAGGAGTCCCTCTCTTCTACATGGAGCTGGCTCTCGGCCAGTTCCACCGCAGCGGCTGCATCTCCATCTGGAAATACATCTGCCCCATCTTCAAAGGTAACTCGAGAGCGGAGAGAAAACAGAACATATGGAGAAATGACTTCATAGCGATATCTTGGAATAGAGAGCGGCGTTTACTAACAGGAAAACTGGCAGCAGGAGAACGAAAAAGCCATCAGAGCCTGAGAGACGGCTCATTTAACCTCCGTGTCCCCCTCAGTACAGGACCTTTGAAGAGCATCCCTTTGCTTCTTGTTCGTTTAATGAGATATACCGACTCTCTGTTATGGAAATTGTCACATTTCCATGCCAAATGTCAGATACTCTGAAATGTGATAGTATGTTGTTGTCTGGAAATGTCACCCACTTACCCAATAGTAACTTGAATTAGCTTGAAAACACCACTGATGTCTCTTCAAGGAGTGAATGACTGGTACCTCATAATAAACAAAATATTTTCTTATTTCATATCTGGATTGGAAGGTTATGATCATGCTAATATTTGTGCTAAACATCATTTCTTGCACTCATTCAGGGATTGGCTTTGCCATCTGCATCATCGCCCTCTACATAGCCTTCTACTACAACACCATCATGGCCTGGGCCTTATACTACCTACTGTCGTCTTTTCGGACCACCCTGCCCTGGACCACCTGCAGCAACAGCTGGAACACAATCAACTGCAACCGTTACATGTCTACCGACAGCAACGTGACGTGGTCCAACTCCTCCACCTCCCCCGCCGAGGAGTTCTATACGTAAGTGCATGTAAGTCGGATGTAGAGGCGCAGGGGGAGAGCTGACACAAGAGGGAGACGTCAAGTGAAGGAGGGAGGGTGACTTCCAGGGAGCGATTACAGGGTTGGTTCTGGTGTTTAACAGCCCTGACAGATTTATCACCATCCCCGCTCCAAAATCCACTTGGATTACTGGTTGTGAAGACATAACAGGAATAAGCTATTGGAATTTCATAATAACAATCGCTGATCTCAGCTTGGATGGTTAGCACTATAGGAGAGATACAGGAGTTACATATTATTAAGCCAAGAACAAAATAAATAACATATCAGGCCTCATGCAGCAACAAAAATGTGTACATTTTCTCTTAGTTTTCTATTAAGAGGAAAAAGAAGTGGAGTAAACTCCAGATGCACCAGAGGCACCCAGTGTTAAATTATAATTCTCACTTGCTCATAATTGTTTATGAATATAGGTAAAACTCTATATAAGGACACATGTTTTGTCGTGTTTAAATACTTTAAATTGAGATTCCACCACGAAAAGCTGAAAGGAGGAGAACTTCAGTTTGATAAATGCTGAAATAAATAAACAGAGTAAATATGATTTTCCAGAGCATCACAGGAAAACAAAAAGGCTTCATCTATATATTAATATAATAATGTATGATATATAATGATCTATATTTGATTATATTCCATACATTCAATTCCTACTTTATTAACAACACAATGGGAGGTCCAAATCACATACTCACCATATATATTTTTTTCAAATTTAAAATATACGTCTCCTTTTATTAGACAAACAATTCATGGACTGTGAAAACTACATCTTGGTAAAAGTACTGTCAGCTATTTGTAAAATGTTGTCTTATGTAAGGAAACAATAAAAATAAAATAATATTGGCATATCGCAGAAATCAGTGGGTACTGACAAATGAGGCCAATCACAGATAGTCCTGTTTTGTTTCCTGCATGAGGTCTGCTCTCACACATCATATTTACTGTGTGACAGTTAAGTAAAAACACACGTACAATTCAAAGCGTTTGTACCAGTAGAGCCTGTGTAATATCAGAGGTAGTATTTAGGTCAATCAGAGAAGAGAATAGAAGTTAGAAAGAATGCAGGAGCTTAATTTGATCGACTTCTATGATAGACTCCTGCATTGGCTGTTGATTAGATTTGCGGGGATAGGGCTCTATAAATAGCAGTCAGTTGGAGCTCATCTGAGGGAGCCATAGACGGGGACTTGACAGAGGTGGTGGTAGAATGATGGAGGAGTAAAGCGCAGAAGCTCTATAGACTCAGATGACAGCAAATAGATGAAACCGAGATAACATGGTGTAAATAATCTTCAGCTAAGATAATGACTGGATGATCTGACAGCTGGCAAACTAATCCTTGTGAAATCGCTGGATGATGATTAAGAGGTGGAACCTCAGTGCGATGGAGAAGTGTGACACTGACTTTATTACAAAGTATATAATATATATATAGTTGAAATATGAACTATCGCGTGAGATAGAAAAGCAGGTGGAGGATGAGAGCCACAGGAGACGAGGAGAGAAAGAATGGAAACAGAATTGACATTTTTCATCCTTTGAATCACCGAGAGACAAATATGCCCCTTTATTTAATAAAAACATTTCCGACATGAAATTTAAACTGATTATTTATATTGCTCTAAGTGTTAAACAATCTTTGGTATGCGGCTTTCACTGTAATTAACTCACTCAGCTCAGTCAAGATTGGTATTTATTTTAGTGTAACATAAAACCCGAGCTGTGTCTTTCTTATTCTTGACTGCTCTGGGACTCCACAGTCTATACTGGCTCGGTTTTATCAGCTCCTCACTCGACCGTGCCTGTGTCCGTCCACTGAGACAGATTCAGCGTTTTATCCGTAGTTGACTTTTCCTAATACAGGTTTTAAAGTAACAAATTCCGCAACTCAGTCTGGCGCCAGAATTTCCTGTTTTCAACATAAATCACGTCTCTGTTTTATCGTCCAAGCTCTGTGTGCTTAACCTGTGACCTCTTGGTAACCTCACTGTTCATTTGAGTTTTCTCTTTTTTTTTGCCCTGAGATATGTTTTTTTCACATTGCTATGAAGTCAATCAAGGCTCTCTGGCATGGTTTTTATCTAGTCTCCTTATCATCTCCCTTATGTAAACTGTCATAGCTGCTCATTTCATCTGTATGTATCATGCATAAATGTGTATATTTGCCAGGGCTCTATTTTTTTCATAATGTACGAAATTTATACCCTTATATTTTTCCCCTCTATTTGGTTTGTTTCCCCCTGCCCTCCACACAACTTTATTATTCTCCTCTTTTCTGTTTTCTTATCTTAAGGTGTTTTTTTATTTTGCTCTTCCTTTCTCTATCACACCTCCTTCCTTACATGCTCTATCCTTTTCCTCTACTCACCAAATCTCCCAACATCCCGTCTGTCCGCCCTGTCTTCACTTCCTATGACTCTCCGCATTCTACTCCAGCCCTTGCACCTTCTTCCTTACTGCTCTCTCTATCACCTCTTATGTCATCTCCCTATATGAAATGACCTTGTCTCCCTCTTTGCACCTCCTTTGTCCTCACCCCTCAACCCCAACATCCCTCACTGCCTTGATTTCCTCCCGCCAGTCGCCAGGTGTTGCAGGTCCACCGCTCCCCGGGTCTGCACCAGCTGGGCTCTGTCAGCTGGCAGCTGGCCCTCTGCCTGCTCTTCATCTTCACCATCGTCTACTTCAGCATCTGGAAAGGAGTCAAGACGTCTGGAAAGGTAACCGGAGGGGCGCCTGCATGGCTAATGGGGGTGTCAGTTTAGAGGGGATGGATGGATGGATGGATTGATGGAGTCAGAGAGGCAGGGAGCAAAGATGGTCATTCATCATCATGGGAAGAAAAGTTGGTTAGAGAGGCAGGTCAGAAAGTGATTATTGAGTATGACCGGATATCAGCTGCTATGACTGGCTACTCATGAGAGTCTGTCGACAGCAAGTGAATTGCTTTTTCCTCTTTTCTGCATTAGGTTGTTTGGGTGACAGCTACCTTTCCCTACCTGGTCCTCCTGGTGTTGCTTGTCCGTGGGGCCACTCTGCCAGGGGCCTGGAGGGGCGTGGTCTTCTATCTACAACCTGACTGGAAGAAACTGATGAGCACTACAGTGAGTCAGTCTGAAATGTTTGTGATGCTGTTATATTTGTACACACTTCTTGTCTTAAAGGTAAGTGGCATTATATGAGGTTCTTATCTACAGTCAATGTAGATAGCAGTTGGCACAACCCCAGTTTTTAGAAGCAGGCAGGAGGATGGAAAAAATACTTCAGATGCTTCCCCCACCCAAAGCAGTACTCCTGCCTGCTTTTCCATACTATGGATGTGCCAACTGCCATCCACTGTAGGTAACACAGTGACTATGGATACGTACGTTCATACAGTGCCACTTCAAAAAAAACTGTGAACCATCCCTTTCACATCCATTGCTCAACCCTCTACACTGTCTCAGGTGTGGATTGATGCAGCAGCTCAGATCTTCTTCTCACTGGGTCCAGGGTTTGGCGTGCTCCTTGCCTTTGCCAGCTACAACCCGTTTCACAACAACTGCTACAAGTGAGAACTTTTGTTGAACACACATTTAATTGTATATTTCGTACTCCAACTACCTGCTTTACTTTTCCAATTGCTACTCAAGGTTTTTTTTCTAAAAGTAGGGTTGTGCAGAAATCCTTTAAATCGTCTAATGGAATTATCAAAAATGTTATTTCTATAAATATCTGTGTCAACATCCATCAATGCAGGTAGAACAGCAACCTGCTTATATCACAAAGGTTACAGTATCCTTACAAGTCTAAATATTTAGCAAATGCTCAATGATGAGTATTTCGTACAGACTCTCAAACTTTTTCATCTTCCTGAGCGCACAAACCTCTCCTTTCTCCACCTCAGGGACGCCTTGGTCACCAGCTCTGTGAACTGCCTGACGAGCTTCCTCTCCGGCTTCGTCATCTTTACCGTGCTGGGATACATGGCTGAGATGAGACAGCAGGATGTGTCTGCCGTGGCCAAGGATGCTGGTAGAACAACAATAGCTATCCCACATGCATAATTCTTTACTAAGTCTCATGTCATTGGAAAAACAAAATAGGGCACTCTTTTGAATTATGTGAGTGTTCATTTCATGCCATGTTAAAAGAAGCACCACACATTTGTAGTTCTGGACAGTTGAAGGATGAATTTAGATGAGCTCCTTTAACCTGCCTCTCTGTCTTTCCTCCAGGTCCCAGTTTGCTGTTCATCATTTACGCAGAAGCCATAGCAAATATGCCTGCTTCGACCTTCTTTGCCATCATCTTCTTCCTCATGATCATCATGTTGGGTCTGGATAGCACGGTTAGTTTGTTGACTGATCTTTTTTTTAGTGCAAACGTTAAGATGCTCAAATCGATGTTTCCTGTATCCATGTTCCTCTCCCCTTGTTGTAATGTACCTGTTTCTTTTTCAGGCTCTTGTGTGCTCTCTCAAACCTAGGAGCGGGTTTCATATTTGCCTTGTCATACAGGCTCATGCCTTGTTCTGTTTGACCTGTATTTGCCTGTGGCACTCATTGCTCCATAAAGGTGTCGGGTATTATTTGTCCTCGCTCATTCCATTTTGGATAACAGTCAGCGAAAACAATGTGATAGGACTTTCATATCACTGTTGTGTGGCGATCTTGTCTCCATAAGCCTGTGTTTATCTGCTCTGAGGCAGCCAGCTGGAGAGACCCGCGGGGCTCTTATCGTGTGCTGATAATCAGTGTGGAATCAGCGTTGGGGTTGCTATGCTTCTCCTGTTTATGACTGAGGATATTACTGAAAAACGTGTCACTGTTCTTGGACTCATGTTGGAATGGCTTAACTTTTGTCTCTTTGTTTGTTTTTGTTTTTTTTGTCATTGTACACAAGGCATCTTTGGCTGTTTTTCAGATTATTAAAAGAGTGTGATACTACTGTTGAAGTGATTAGATCAAACAGCTGATTAGTGACATGTAACATTTAGATTCTTCAGTCTGTCAGCTGAGGGGGTTTCCTGTTTCTTTGATAACTTTTCATCATCTTTTGCATCTTTTTGTTTCCTTCTGCGCCCTTTGATGAGTTCTCTGCTTTCTTCTGTCTCCCTCGCCTCCTTGGTGCACTTCTCTGTGCAGTTTGCGGGGTTGGAGGGGGTGATCACAGCCATGCTCGATGAGTTCCCTCATGTCCTGGCGAAGAGGCGAGAGTGGTTTGTCTTCGGCCTGGTGTGTGTCTGCTACCTCGGGGCTCTCTCCACGCTCACTTATGTAAGTTAAATAAACATATTTCACACAGGTTACTATCAAAGAGGCATCTATTATAAAAACAGCATCTTTTTAATTTAGACTTGAATCTAATATCACAGATAATCTATGATGGGTCCCAACTGGCCTCAATGGTGAAAAAAAACAAGAAATTCTTGATGAATTGAAGTAAATAGAGGCCGGGTTTAACAAGAGCTAAACTTTATCAAAAGGCTCATTTACAACATTTTGTTTACACAACTTATATAATAAATGCATGCCTTTTCACTTCAACGTTCAAGTTTTGCTGTTGTCAAATGCAGCTCCCACTTTTTCAATTCATCAAGAATTGTCTGATTTCTTTGTTTCCTATGAAGGCATGCTAGAAAAACTGTTTTCTTCACAAAATTATGGTAACATGATCAACTTCAGTCAATCGTTTTGGGGTGAAGTATTCCTTTTATTCCAGACCTCATTTATCATCATTCTTCACATCCCAAACTCCCTCATTTAAGTTATAAACCAATAAAGTAGCTCATGTTGATCAAAGGTATTTTTTAATGTCACCGCTGTATTTTAAGCAATGTGATGGGTTACAGTTTACAATTATATGAAATGAGATTTGAGGCGTCTGTGAGCAATCTGTTCATCTCCAACCCTAAACAAAGTTGCCTAATCATTCACTCAGACTTTTCAGATAAAGTCTTTTGCATGAGAGTCATTTGTGAACTGCATCACAGAAAGTTCTCCTCTCATCCTGTCTGGTGTGTCAGGGAGGAGCGTTTGTGGTGAAGCTTTTTGAGGAGTACGCTACAGGCCCTGCAGTCATCACTGTGGTCCTGCTTGAAGTCATCGCTGTTTCCTGGTTCTATGGCAAGTTTGAGTGATTGTGATGATTATGATGATGGTGGTGACGATTTGTTAATGTCAGCAAAAGTTGGTTTGGAAAAGGTAACACAATACTGTACTGAGGTTTGTTTTCACACACAGATTGGGAACTTGTGGTGCTGATTTATAACCGTACTGTGATCTCCTCAGCTCTGTCTATTTCCTGTGTGTGTGATATTTGGGACTTTGTAGTGATTGTGTGTGTGTGTGTTCCAGGCACCAACCGTTTCTGCAATGATATCCAGCTCATGCTTGGTTTCTACCCGGGTAGTTTTTGGAGGATTTGCTGGGTGGCCATCTGCCCCTGCTTTCTGCTGGTGAGGCTAGTGTTCAGTATTTTTACTACAGATTTAGCTTTTAAGATCATTTTCATATCTGACTTCTGCTTTTATTCCCATTCCTGTGTGCAGTTCATCATCATCAGTTTCCTGGCCTTCCCTCCAGAGGTCAGGTTGTTCCACTACCAATACCCACAATGGACCACTGTCCTGGGCTACTGCATCGGGGTGTCTTCATTCATCTGTGTGCCTGCTTATATGGTCTACCACTTGCTCAATGCCAAGGGAACATTCAAACAGGTACAGCATTTCCTTTCTGTTCCTTTACATCCCTCGTCCTTCCCACATGTCCTCTTTCTCTGTCCTCCTTCTTACTCCGCCTGACCTTTGTTCTTCGACTGACACCTCTCCAACAACAGGGACCGCCTCTGTTCCTTTTCCTTCCATGCACTGTCAGGGTCTCCCCTCTGCAGTGAAACACATGTCTGGAGATCAGGATCAAAGGAGCCCGGAGGAGGCTCAGGCCAGAGATTAAAGCAAAGCCATGACAACTCCCAGGCTCCATAGATGTTACATGCACATGCATACACGTAGGGCATTACCCGGGACACACTTCTAACACTCGTTGCACCTCCACAGTCACATTCTGCAACACGTGTAGGCTGTCACGTAGTCAGATCAAGGCAAAACTAAAGCAGACCAGGCTTTTGTCATCAGGATTCAGGCTTTAGTATCAGAGCGCCCTGCGAGCACGTCTTTAGTGCAGCCAAATCAGCATCTTCAAAACTTTTTGAATAAACAGGTTTTATTTGTCTACATGTTTTATTGTGTTGCTTTCTGAGCTAGAGATCTTTATTTCTTGCTTCTGTTGGGCCCTACCCAAAATGTTCAGGTGTGTATTTACTTTTTGTTCTATATTTTGAGCTTGTGACTTACATAATTAAATACAAATACAAAGTGTCTTCCTCATAATCATCATTATTATTATTATTATTATCTCTGTTCGAGTTGACAGAAGGTAGGAGGACATCAAAGAGGCTGGTAGACGGACGTCTCTGGCTGTTGTCCAGTATTGACACGGCTGCCAGGCCACACAATGACACTGACACACAGTGTCAACACACAGGGAGACGAGTTTTTGTGTGCATGTGAGTGTGAAGGAAGACAGTGTTAATGTAACTCATGAGGACACATGAGGCCGAGCGAGGTCAAAATGTCTGATGGTCTTTTTGTAGAAAGACCTGGGTTGTGTGTTTGTCATCTGTAATCTTTGTTCACTGTTCGGTAAACTCACTTTACCTTAACTGTGGATTAACATGGGAGTAGATCTTACTCTTCCAGAATCTGTGTTTTTGATCAAGTCAGGTGCGATTGAAATTAGAACAACAAGGATATTCTGCAACAATTTTTAGTTCAGGAGGTGTTTACCAAGAGCTGAATTATCAGCAGAGGTCTCTTGCTGCCAAAACAAACCGACCCAGTCATTAAAACCTGTAACAATGCAGAAAAAATCAGTTTTATGTTAAAAGCACTTTTTTCACAACGCTGTGCAGCAGACAAAGGAAATCCTGAAGGGGCTGTGTCTGAGCAGAGCTGCTGCTAACATGTGCCTGGCTTGTTTCTCTGATAACTTAGGATCCAGCCATCTGATCACTGAAGTACTCAACCCAGTTACAACATAGACTTAAAAATGACCAAGACCTTAAAAGTGTATCATAAAAAATGGCTTAAATGGGCTGTACACAGATTTAGCCAGCATATCGATTGCCTGCACACAGCTCTCAACATGGTGGTGGCTGAGCTGAGATTATTATCCGCAATAACAGCTGTTTAAGAACAATTTGAAGCAGCGGCGAGAGGGTCAGACACAAGGACTCACACGCACAAACGTGCAGGCGTGGCCGGACTGGCTACCACAACAATTTGTTGTTTTTTGTTGTCAACAAAGCATTGAGAAGCCAGGAGTAAAACACAGTTGGAGGGAGCATGACACTCCACTTTACTCTGCTTAATCTTCATATGGTTAATAGTTGTTTTCTACTAAATGAATGTTCTGTTTCTGATAACCACAATGTTGACCCATGCTCTAATGGGATGTGACACCATTGACAGGTGACCAAATTAAATGTTAATATCTTGATTATCATGACAGATTTTGCTGTATTTGATTTTATTTCATAGATCTATTCAGATAAAACCTGACACAAGAATATTTTGACCTGCTTTGTGAGTGTGCATATCAGTTTAATTCACTCTTTTTCTCTTTCTGTCCCTCATTTCCCCCTCTGTCTGTCTGTCTGTCTGTCTGTCTGTCTGTCTGTTTGTCTGTCCGTCTCTTCCTATGTGTTCACAGCGTCTGTTAAAGAGTATCACTCCAGAGCCCAGCAGTGAGCAACACAGAGACTTCATCGTCACCAATGCAGTCTGACCAAACCATGACCATGAAGCAGGAGCCTCTCTGACCACATAGAGCGCCCTCTTCTGGACAAACTGCAAAACTACAGGACAAGGGGGCTACCTTTCACCGTCTTTGCCTCTTTTTTCATACATCTCCTTCACTTGTTTTTAGCTTTATCACAAGAACATCTACAAGTAACGGTGGCATCAACTGGAGCCAGGCTGCAGTAGTTTATTTAGCCTTTTTGTTTGGTTTGGTTCCTTATGCTGGTTCAGTTTTGAAGGAGTTTTCTTGCAAATGTCACCTAAGTTATTTAGTGACTGACCTTTTCTTCAGGTTATATAGACAAACACATATATTTTATACAGTTATAGAAAGTATGATACCGTCTCTGTTCATGTAGACAATAAACTGGAGGAGCTGCACAGAAGGCCAGATCGATACATTTCACCTCTCTCAGTCTCTATGGCTGCATTTTCACATTATTATTAAGTTATGCATTCCAATATGTAGCAAAATTCAGGTATCTGTTACTGAAGCCAAATATATGATATCTGTTCTGTTCATGTTTCTAAAGATGTTTCAATATTGTAGCTGTCATTTTGTTGTGTTGACTGTCAGCCTCTGTTTGTTTGGTGACATCTTGGACGAGCGACAGATTTGCAATGAGTTCCCTACACTGTGAAGCACTGCCTAGTAGTGACATGAGTGTGTGTGCCTGTGTGTGTGTGTGTGTGTGCGTGCGTGTATGTCAGAAAAAGACTGTTATAATGTCAAGTGGAAATAATAGGTCACAGACAGAACCATCAAAGTGTATTCATTCTATAACTGCTATATAAACTGTGTATTTATTTTATAATGTATCATTGCTGTCGTTTTGACGTCCCACACTTCAGTTTGACAAACATCACATGTGACATTTCATGACATCGTGCTGATGGTCCTCGTTTAATCACAGTGACATCCTGCACTCTGTTGTCATACTGCATAACTGTCAGTAATAGAAACCAAATATGGATCAGAGCTAATAACATTATCAATGGCATCGTCTGAAAATCAGCGTTACTGCTCTTTACTTTCTACCAAAAAAAGTGTGTGTGTATGCACATTTGCCTGTGTGTGTGTTTCTGAGAGTGTATGTAGGAGCAGGAGTTAAAATATGGCGAGTACTGTACATCTATGTATTTACTAGTCAGTCTGGTATTGGTGTAATCTATCCTGTGAATACCTGTCTCCTCTCTCCATGGATGTGGGTGTGTGTGTTAAGTTCCCGTGTGGGTCCGAGTGTTGTTGTGCGTGTGCATCTTGATTAGTGTGAAGGTGCACGTGTGCGTGGTTGTGCAAAAAGGATTAGAGGTGTTCAGCTCCTTTGTGTGTGCATGCCGTGAAGTGTGTGTTTACACCGTGCTTCAAATGTGTGTGTGTCTGTGATGTGATCTCCTGTTGTCTTGTTAACTGCCAAAATATGTTATGAAGGAAAGTAAACTCCCACTTGCCTCTCTCTCTCTCTCGTACCTCTCGAGCTTATGTAAGATCTGTGTATGTCAATAAAAGACTGTATTGAGAAATACACCTGTATAGAATAAAGATATATAAATATATGGGAAATAACAGATAATAAAGATATATGGAAATAAATCACCTCTGTCTTTGTTATTCAGTCCCCTCTCGTACACAGTTTGACACGACTTCTCCTTCTCAAAAACATTAACATCAAGGATGAACTTATAATAGTGAATATTTAGATGCATCCAGAACTGAAAGAATAAATACCATTTGGATCAATGAAGGATAATGACCCCATGGAATTAGATATTTGTGTTGATATCAAACCTGCCGCACAACCAAATCAGGCCATAAATCCTCCTCTCCTAATGCTTACTCCTTCCTACGTTACACCCCCATCTTTGCTCCAATCACATCGATCTACAACTCTGACTTCATTTTTATCTTAGCTATCCACCTTATTTTTTCATGTGGAAGCAAATAGTTATATGGGAGGATGATTTGAAAATGTGTTATCAAATAGCATTTTTAACTAATTTTGTTGTTCTCTCGTGGGTGAATGGCTATTCAATGCACTTTTTACAAAAGAGGCAGGGAACTGATGCCGTTATTTTCAAAGCTACCAGAGTCACTTCGTTTTTTGGCTGGTTTTACTTGTTCCTTACCGTTTCATATAAAAACAAAGTCGCACAATAACACAAACAAACTATTGTGTTACTATTACTATTTGAAGTCCGCTGTGTACAGTGTGAACAGGAATGGAGCCAGAACAGTCCCTTGTGGAGCCGCTGTGCTGCTCATTAATGTCCCAGAAACACAGTTCCCTAACCTGACATACTGTGGCATACTGAGTATGTTGGGTTGGATGGTGTTGAATGCGCTTGTAAGCGCCAGTTTCCTCCAGATGAGCAATGGCACGGTGAAGCATGTAGAGGACAGCATCATTCACTCCAATGTGTTGTTTGTATGCAAACTGCAGGGGGTCGAGTTTGTCTTTGACCTCAACACTCAGTAGACGTAGAATCAGCCGCTCCAAGGTCTTCATGATGTGGGAAGTGAGGGCGACCGGTCTGTAGTCATTCAGTTCAGCTGGACGTTTTATTTTTGGTACCGGCACAACACAGGAATTTTTCCACAGAGCCGGCACTCGCCCCAAATGGAGACTGAACATGACAAGTTGTTTATCTGATGGTAGGGTTATTTATTTCATTTATTTATTTATTTTTCTTTAATAGTTACAGCAAACCAAGAACTTCTAAGTTAAATGAAATTAGTTGGAAAAAAAAAACGTATAGTGAAACAGACACATTTTTTTATGAATTTACAATAATCTTCAGACCAACTATGAAGATATTCAAAAAACATACACACACAGTACACAAGGCCAATAACATCTAATGTCACCATGAGAGCCAGACTGATACAGGATGTTTCCTCAGATGTATAAGAACTGCAGCCAAGACATGCAAAAGCAGGACGTCCCACAGCCCAAGAAAATAAAACCAAAACCTACATTTACATACTTGTAATGTATATATTATATATCTGCTCCACTGATTCCCCCTTACCTTGAGCAGTATCTGCCCATGCGAATATATTTACGTTTGTTATTCATATTTTGTCTTCTATGTCGTCTGTGTGTCACTGTTTACTGATGCTGAGTTTAGAAATGTTATGACTCTATTAGAGTCTGCATCATGAACTGCTCTGTCTGTGTTATGACTCGAATGATTTAAAATCAGACTGACACAACAGCATGAGGGGAGTTTAGTGTTGATCAAAGCAGAGCTGAAATCTTGGGTGGATTACTAAACGGGCCGAGCAGGCACAGGGCCCAAAGTATCAGAGCCCTCCTGTACTGCATCTGCCAAATGTCAGTCAAAGAGACACATACAGATCACAAAGCAAAGCTAGATGATCACAAAGAGACACCAAAGGACCAGGAAGCAACACAAATGACCAAAGTGAGACACAAAACAACCAAAAAGGATACACAATGACTACAAAAAATGACTATAAAGACACACAAATGACAATAGAGAAACACAAAAATGGCCAGACACTGGCCTGCACAGAGAAAGTTGCAAGATTACTCTGAAGAGACACAAAACGACAAAAAAGAAAAACAAATGATAAAGACCCAATAATAGGTGATGGGGCCTTTTACATGTCACAGAGGCCCATTGTTGGATAATCTATCCATGTCTGAAATCACATTACATTGAGCCGCTTTAAACAGCAAATTCAACCTGCCAGACAATCATTGTGTATCTGTATCTGTGTGTGTGTGTCTCTGTGTACATATTTGCTCGACACAATGGTTCCTTGTCACCACGGATTAATCCCACGTCTGAAATCTGTAATCAGCAGCTCCAGCAAACAGTCTTGTGGTCATGCACACACAGAGAATGAGCTAAAAGAAAAAAACATGAGCGTTTGATTTCACTATTGCCAAGAGGATGATCTCCAGCTCACCCGTCTGAGTGGTAGCCAATGTACAACAGATGTGCAGTCATACATTATGTAGCCACTGAGTACAGTATATCCCACGGCAGTGAGAAGAAACTTTTAGAGAAGTGTCATTATTTCAGTTCTTCTATCTGCCAGGTTTGAAATTAAACTCTGAATTTGGGGAATAATTGCACCCTGTCTGGATGTGCACATAATCATCCACACACTGCACCAGGAGAATCTCCTATATGTGTGAGTGTGTGTGCTTTATTGTGGCAATTTCCTCTGAGCCCCCTCTCCCTGACTGATGGACACATCCTGCGTTCTCTGTCTTGCCTTATCGCTACAGATCTATATTAAACAGCGCAGCACAGCCAGCGTATCCCTCCACCTCTGCTGTACCTGTCATCTCAGCATCTGCTTAGCTGCCTGCCTGCCTGCCAGCCTCTCTCACTATCAGGTGTCTATCAAGACCTGCAGCTCATTTCATCTCTTTTTCCAGCTCTCATATCTTTGTATTTTTTTTCTTTCTTTATTAATTTGGGCGAGCCAACCTGTGCTCTGTGTTTGTGTCTGCATGCATGTGCATGCTCTTTTTTCCTGAAATATAAACATGGCTGCTGTCATTTTTGAGAAATCCCTTGTGGGTTTTGGTTCCCCTTCTGCACTGTGATAACCCGTCATACTTTCATCGCAGCAGCTCACTTTGACTCTCCACTTCCCAGAGAGCAGCTGAGTTTGACATATCTTTTAACTCTCTTTCTGTCTGTCTCCCCTCACTTCTCGATATAAATATGTTCTGACAGCGATCCAGAGGGTCACTCTTTTTCCCTGTCAGAAAAATCCTGGCATTTACCTCTCTAACTTGCTCCGTCTGTCCTCTCTCTGCCTCTCCATTTTTTTCCCTCTACCCAGCCTCTCTGCTGATCCCCAGATACTGCCGCTGCCTCTGAAGAACAGGAAATGAAACTCTTTTTTCCCTCCGATCTGTCGCTCCCGCCCTTTATCACACACAAACCTTGATTCCCAGCAATGGCTGTCTCTCACTCACCTAATAAACTCATTTTGCACGAAGGGAGAATACCATCTTATCTCTGCAGAGAAGGCCCCTCTCCTCACTCTCACACACAGTCTCTCTCCGTCTCTTTCCTCCATTCTCGCTTCTCCTGTCTTCTTAGTTCATATATTTGTTGCCAAGATACACTGAGAGGTCCTTGATCTGTTGTCTTCTCATTACAGGTGACATGAGAAAGATAAGGAGAGAGAGATAATGAAATTATCTTTAATAGGAGCTCTAACATGCTTTGGCTCCATTATTCATGTATTATAAAAGTGCGTGTACAATGTATTTTATGCAGGGTTTGAAATGCCGGCGGAGCTACAGGGACCTGATAAATTTAGGGGAAACACTGAAACATTGTTATTTTATGGCCAGCTTCTTCTCTGGGCTTTAAAGTTTAATCTTCCTAAATAATGCACAATAATTCATACCTAACCCACATAATCTGGGGCCTGGAGGTGCATCTGTTGTAGGGCAACCTCCAGTGGCTGTAGTTATTATGACAGGAGCAAAGCAGGGAATAAGGTGACTTAGTATAAAGAGGGACAAAATCCACAAAGCAAAGCAGGTGGGGCAGTGGATGGGTCAACAACACAAACATTCTGTGCTGTATGTGCCCTGTGTGAAACCAAAGGCCACCATTGTTTATTTAAGGAAGGGAGTTAAGTTTACTTGACATAGTTTCATACAGCAGTAATTATTTTAACCTAAACCATATGTTTTAAACTCTAACCATTTAACATGAAATAGAAAAAGGTCTATTTTGTGAGATAGGATTCAAAGTGTTGTATTGCTGCTCAGAGCAGGCATGTGTTGACAAATTGAGCAGGGGATAATTGATTATTAGAAATTAAAAATTGTTAAAGCATCTGCATTATTCACATCTCTCTTGTCTATTTAAGCATTTTTTATTACGTTTTTCATTTAATTTGCCATCCATATGCTACCACATAAAATTTACCTGTTACATATAGTTCAGTCACAAAGAGTTTGGGGAGGGGTAATGAGGATGTGGTGAGGCAGGTGTTATAAGCCTTATTATAAGTGTGAATAGATTTAGATTTACTGGAACACAAGCCCAGAGAAAGTGGGACTGTTGAACCTTTCTGGCCATTCTCCTCCGGCCTTTAGCATCAACAAGGCCTTTTGGCCCAGAGAACTTCTGCTCACTGGATATTTTCTCTTTTTCGGACCATTCTCTGTAAACCTAAGGATGTTTGTGCATGAAAATCCCAGTAGATCAGCAGTTTGTGAAATACTCAGACCAGCTCGTCTGGCACAAATGACCATGCCACGTTCAAAGACACTTAAATAATCTGTCTTCATCATTCTGATGCTCTCTTTGAACTTCAGCAGGACTTCTCATCCATTACACGTTTAAATGCATTGAGTTGCAGCCATGTGATTGGCTAATTAGATATTTGCGTTAATGAGCTGTTGAACAGGTGTACACAGTAAAGTAGAGAGAATATGTAAGGCCATGCATGTCAAATATTCACTTTCTATTTGGCTCAAGTTTGGTCTAAACTTGTGAGAGAAATATCTGTCTGAGCTGAATGCTCCATTGTGTTCAAATGTTAGTCACTAACTTTGTTTGTCTCCTGTTTGGTGCAGGTTACACATCCAGGTGATTTTATCCAGAGGTGGGAACAAGTCATTTTTTTAAAGTCACAAGTCTGTTTCAAGTCTTTTCTGCAAGTTCAAGTCCAAGTGAAGTCTTGGGTCATTGGTTTTAAACTCCAAGTCAAGCTGCAAAGTATTTTTCCATTTTGTTAAGCTGAGTCTAAAGTCACAATTCCAGACCTCTGGTTTTATTATTGTTACCAAAAGCAAGGTAGAAGCTACTTTGGTGAAGAAAATTTGCTTTGTAAAATGTTTTTCTATTATCAAGTAAAGTAAAACCAACTCTACATTAAGTTCTTCTTAAGGTACTAATGTCACTCTATAAATTCCTATAAGATCCAGAATAAATGCAGAGCGAGGAGAAAAAACTTAAACGAATAATTTTTTAACAAAACATGTTTTATAAGGACAAGCATTTGTTTCTTCCATCTGCTATAAAGAGCATTTTAAATTCCCAGTCTGCAGCGTTAGCTGATTTTTAATGGGGTTATATCCCCCCCTGTTGGTGTTAAGGAGTATCATGCTTTTAGAATCAATGGAACATGTTTTGACATAAGCTTGCCAATAGGAGGACTGGAGCTCCACAGAGAGGAGGAGAGTGAGAGGTTCAGGGTGTGGACTCAACTGGCAAAGGGAAAAAACACAGTTATTTAAGCAATGACATCATCATTTATCTACATGCATGGTGTCTTTAGTAAAAATGATTGAATGGATGCATAAGTAGGAAGTGGAGCAATTGCAAACTTACCACACATTTAGACAAAAAAAAAAAACAGTTTTCTTTAGATTGTAGTTATTTGATTATGACTCACTCACATGACTCATTTAACTGTAGTGTGCAAAATGGGGTCAAAATGCCACCTAAATATCGCTGTTATTATTTTATTATCCACACACTCTACCATACATATAACCATTTAACACACACACACACACACACACACACACACACACTGGTCCTTGATGCAATCTCCTGTGGATAGCAGAGCTTTAATTACAACGAGGATTGTCTTTAGTCCCACTGTCTCTGTCTTGATACTAAGTCCCTGAAGTAGAATGATCCTCTACTCTAATCCTAATCTTGTTTGCTCTTACACACTCACTTTCTCAGTCTCTCCTGCTCCGCTGTGGTTACCTGTCTGCAGAAGATCTATTTTTTTCTCTCTTCCCCTTTTTGCTCTCACCATGGCTTTCTCTTCAGCTGCTTTTTCATGATCTTTGTTCTAGTAAATGTGGTTTAGAAATAGTTGTATCAGCATACTGCTAAAATGGTATACACACACATGCAAATGCACAGTTTGTCTCCACTTCAGTGTCACCACCATATAACCCCTGCTATCGAAAACAAGTAGAGGTAGATTTATATGCACAGCTGCTCGCTTGCGCACATACATGCAAAGCATGCATGGCTCAGCTACACCCAAACTGCAAAGATGGATGGAGGGGGGGAGATGTGGGCAGGACAAGTAATCAATCATCCTGTCACCCCTTTATTTGCAATCATTTATATCATGGGCTCTCGCTATTTTTTATTTTATCATTCTTTCCTCACTCCACCTTCCTCTCCATGTTCCTCATGTAAAAGGCAATCCTTGCACCACCTAAGTACCTCCTGATCAGTTTTATTTTTTTCTCACTGTCTTTCTCTTTCACATATCCTGTTTTTAACATAAGCTTATTGGATGATCAATAAAAAGGAAATAAGGAGAGAAAGATGGAGGAGGGGACGAAATACTGAGAAGGACAGGGAGAGGAGAAGGAGGAGGAGGAGGAGGAGGAGGAGGCAATGACCCAGATAATGCAATGAAGTGAATCAAAATGAGGCTGTTATCCCCATATAGACCTCAGCTTCACACCCATCCACACCTGCCACTCCATCCCCAACACTCACAACAAGATTTGCTCTTCAGTCAAATGAATTGACAATAAAAAATCAGGGGATTTTCAAGGCTACTTGAGATATGGCTGGATTGTGGTAAGGTGCAAGTATATCTCCTCCCATCTTTCACCTCTCGTCCTCCTCAAGAACCTCTTCTGACTTTCACCAT
>CAFUXE010000010.1:288313-302602 GCA_903364295.1 Serranus cabrilla | reverse complement strand
ACACACACACACACACCCGCACACTCACACATATACGGTATATACCTTACAAACACAATTACAGTTCCAGTTTAATAGCATCACTTACAAATTGATCGGTTTTATTTTCAGTTTAACTGATCGATTGATAGTGACCTTTGCATGAATGGGAGTGTGTATCCATCAAGCGACCAGCAGTCCAGTTTGACAGCTGGTCGCTGTGGCGCATGCGCCTCACACCGGCAAGGCTGCCTCACGTTTAGCTCGATGGCAAAACAATGTGGAAAGCCAGGAGGTGCTTCTGTCAAAATAAAAGCGTAGAATTGTCCGCTCTAAAATAAAACATAAATGTTGACTACAGGGGTCTTCAAATAAAACAAAAACACACAGACTTAATAATGTGATGCTATTAAAATACTTAGTGAACTATTAGCCCTTTAATATTTGTTTTATAATGAAAGGTTTGGTTAATTCAACACTTCCTTAATATAAACTTTTATTTTGAAAAAAGCAGAGACCGGATATTTATAATTATTTTGTTCGCCTTGACCTTAGAGGGGCAACTAAGCAACGACCAGAGAAATAACATCGGGAGCTCGGCATACTGTAGTTCCTGTCCAAAATAATGTCTGGTATCCCGGTTCTCCACCATCCGAGGTGACCGAGGTCTTAGCAGCAGCAGCCGGGATGGCGCTGGTCACCGTCCAGCGGTCGCCGACACCGAGCACTACCTCCAGCCCCTCTGTGTCTGTAAGTATCCGTGAACTGGTTTGACATTTTGGCTCAGTTTCTTTGGTCTGTCACGGCAAGACTGCCGTTAGCCCTGTTTTCACTGCTCATATTATGTAGATGGGAGGCTAACGTAGCTGTTAGCATCATACTGTAACCTAAAGTAGCCCCTCACTGTCCTGCAGAGGGATGCAACTTTATTTTGCAAGTTATTTACTTTTGTGTAAAGTTAACTGGCTCAGTTTCATAATAAATGTGACACGTTTTTTCAAACTAACTCGAACTTAGCTTTACAATGTTAGCTTTTAGAGCTAACTGACTTCCTTCCTGGGAGCAAGTAATCCCAAAGGATCCGCCAGACAAATTAAACAGTCTTTTAATTGCATCTGGAATTCGCCGTAAATGTAATTATTGCTCATGTTTGTTATATAGTTATATATGGGATATGCTACCTTATGTGTCCAAAATCATGTCGGCACCAAGTCTACAAATTGACTACTATTATCACTGGTTAGTGGAGTGACAGTGAATGGAGAGGAGCTGCCTGGAAAGCAGGTTAGTGTGATAGGCCTGTCAAACCCTGTTGGACGCAGTGGGACATTCCTCTTATCCCCTCTGACACTTTGAGGCTTCACACGTCTGGCTTTAGGCTCTCAACACAGACCCAGGCCGGGTAATGGTGTGGCTGCCATAGATAAGACCAGTGCCCTCACCCAGGAATATGATAAATTGGCCACAGTGATATAAGGGACTGATGTTCGCTAGAATGTCAGACTGCCTTCTTAAAAGACACGTCTTGTGGCCAAAGAGCCTGTCCTCTGGTCACACAACATGACAGGAGTCCAGCCACACGCAGCTCAATTTAACCTCAGTGCAGAGACAGACTGTTTCCAGGTATCAAGGCCAGTTTTATGGGACCACCATGCAAATTGTGGCGTCTGGATTAGGAAAAGTGCCAGCAAAGACATCATCAAAAAACATCAATGGCTTGAAGATGTTAAAGAACTATGCTGGTGATGAGGACATTTAAGAAGAATTAATATTTAGTTACCCTAAAAACGTCTTGGTGGCCATGATTAAAATTGCTGCAACGCATGTGACTTAATAGCATTACATTTAATAGCTTTTTGTTCAATGATGATGGCTTTTGGAAACATGTACATTAAAATCTTGACCAGTCTGTACCAGATCAAAGAAATGCACATACACATGAATTAAGGTTTAAGCTGAATTAATAATTCTCGGACCCTGCAGCTAGGGTTTTATAGCTTTGAGGCAGTGAAAGGATCCCTGGCTGAGGTTACCAGCTGCTTGTCATGAGACCCATTCCTGATGGGAAGCAGCCATGTGAGCACTCTTGTGAGATGTCTGATGCTGAGAGGGGGGATAAGGGGCTGGGAAGGGGACAGCAGAATTCTATACACTGCTCTGTATGGAGGGAAGAGCTGCAAATGAGCTCCAGAAGGAAAAAATAACAACCATCACAGGAACAGCTGGGGTGCCATTGCCACCTCAGCATATCTGTGATGGACTGTTTCCTGTATGCTGCCTCCTCAACCTTTTATCAGTGCAAATAAAAACACAGGTTTCATATTACTGACCCATCAATTAATCCAGCTAGCATTTGCCTTCATCACAGCGGGGAGTAGCCACCCTACAGTGGTTGTGTAATCTGCCTAGCAGCACAGCAAATCCCCTGTTCTCATTGGCTATAAGACCACTCCCTACACATCTGTGCGGTGGCATGGTAACCATGGACATCAGCCTGTACATTATATACGAGCCATGGCTGGGCTTATTATGGTATGTTGTTGTAATGACATATTGGAAGTATATAGCCTCTACATTCATCAGTAATGTGTGTGTGGGTGCTTTGCAGTGGTGTAATGGTATACTGGTATACCATTGCCTTTGAAATCTGCTGAGTTAGGCAGTTTGTCAGGTGTGTGCGTGAGTGTGTGCGTGCAGGAAGCATTTGAGTCCATGCACAGACTCTTATTTCTCCTGTGTCACCATATTTTGCCTTGAAGGCAGGCTGTTGGGCTGCTGATGCTGAGAGCATCATTCAGCCAGCTGCCTCCCCAGGCCTAATCACATCTGTGGAAGCGGACACAGGAATAGATGAAAACTCCATCTTTCCTCCTCAAGCTTCTGCACGTCCTGACCTCTCCACCTAATCTTACTCATCCATCATCATGCATCATCATCATTCATCAGCACCAGCATTAGTGTCTTTATTATTGTCCAGTGTCCCATGTCTGTGCCTATCACTGTGTGTCCACCCATGCTGTATGTATCTGGGTTTTTTATTTTTGTATGTGTGCGTGTTTGGGCCTGTGTCGTAGCCAGGATTGACAGATTGATGCCAAAGAGAAAGTTCCCTGAGTTTTGTGAGGGATTACCGAAACAGGCTGGGATTAAAATTGTGTATGTGTGTGTGCGGCAAACTGTGCTGGTTGCAGTGGTGGGGGAGGATGATTGCGTTTTGGAAAAAGAGAGGCAGAGAGGGGAGGGCGTGGACACTCAGTCTGTTTCAGCCTTATCCCAGGTCCCTGCTTTGAGCCTCAGTTAAAATACCACACTGCCTGCCTTGTAACTGAAGTCACAGATGAAAAGGCTAGACGTGGCCGCCCTCGCCGCCAGCCTGTTTAGCACTCTTTTAATGCAAGGTTAATTGAGTCTGACTCAGCGTGTGATGCAAATAACCTCCAAAGTCTCTTGAGTCAGTGTGATACAGTGTGTCCTTTCTGAAATGCTAGTTGCTGGTACAGGGCTGATGTGAAGTGACGCAGTTATTGAATATTCATTTGTAGTTTTTTTTCTTTTCTACTAATTTTCTGTCTGTCTTTCTCTAGGAGTCGGGCAGCGGTGAGGATGACCGTCGCTCCCAGCCCAGGAGGTGAGACCACTTCCTGTTTAGTCATTCTCTATCTCCAGTTTCCTGGAATAACTCCGTTGTTTCACACACTGCCATTCAATAGCATCATTAGAAACTGTATATTGAGACTCAGTCCACTAGGGGGAGACGGTGCAACAGATTTACAGTGCCTCTTCAATTAGTGAGCCACATAGTGCAGCACAATACTTCATTTGATCTGCAAAAGGCCAGCTTGTGTTTCAGAATAAAAACTGTCTATCAGTGCCACTTAAATGAAAGTTCCCTTTATCATTGCTTAAAGCAAGACTTGAACAAATAAAAGGAATTACTTCCTGGCAGTGAGCCAGCTATTTCGATAAATTATTAATTCCTTCATGCAAAAATATCTCAAATATGGTGCTTTTGTAACATATTAAACTGCTTGTATATTGATTGAATTTTTTTAAGACACCATTTGGAATCTGGGGTGGACTTTTGTCACATTTTAATTGCCCAAACGGTTAATAGATTTGTTTAGATGCTATCTGGCAGATTAATTGCTAATGAAACATCTTGCAGTGTGAATTAAAACTCTTTTCAAAAAAGGTTGAAAAAAGGAAAAGACCATATTCACAGATTCAGTAATGTTGTGCCCTTTCTACCAGTTACCCTGCCCAATAAAATTAAAACAACAGTTAATGTCAAGGAGAAAATACAAACTGTGAAAGCTATTATAGCTTTGTTAAGTAAAAGCAGACAACTCAACTAATTTATGTGGTTTAGCAACAAATGTATACATTTGTGTTTATTGCCCTTGAGATACATTACATTTCACACAGAGATTTGAGCGTACTTAATGAGAACTATGCCTCAGGCACCAACTACTGTGGTTACAGTGGTTTTTAAAAAAAGTTTTTAGGCTACAGATAAATGATGTCTTTGTCAGAACTTTTGTCAATATTTGATCAGTCCATTGATGTCATAGGCTGAGGTTGATTTGCATGATTCCACCTGGTGGTTGCGAATGAGTAGAGGATTTGCCTTTGAGGTGTGTATCCGTGTCGTCGTAAAAGTCAAAGACGTCACCACTGTTATTGTCCTTTTGTTTCTGATGAGTCAGGTGGCTTTGTCTTTGTGCTGTATCCTAAAGCCAAGGCCCTCCACAGAATTGGAATGAAATTCATAGACTTTTCACAGGACAAGCTGAGCACATTTGCTTTTTGCTTGTGTGAGTGTTTGACTCCGTTTTTACATTTAACCAGCTATTAAATATTGTGACTTATCTTCACTTAACTGGAGGTTCACACAGACTCTCCTGTCACTTGAAATGTTATCCTTAAATTACAGTGTGTTCACGGAGACGCTAGAACACAATCATTAAACAGGAAGTACATCAACAAAGTCTATAAATAGCCTTTTCATATTGAATGGACTTTTGTGGACTAATCTTAGCTTTGAAGTGCAATCCAAACAGCCAAGCTTAGTCATTTGATTAATGGTCTCTTACCTTTCATGTATCTTATCAGCTAACTTACATTTGTAAGTTACCACTTGTTATTACTGTTAGTAACAGGTAATGAAACGCTGAGGTAAGACTTGACAGATACAGGGCTTTAGTGTTTAGCTGAAGCTATCACAGACTGTTGGACTACTTAATTCATATGTTGCTGTGAAACCACTGAGTAAAACTTTGCTGACCTATGAGGAGACTGTGAATGTCAGATACAGGATCAGACTGAATACTTGGCACAAACTATAAGATTTTTGTCATAAACCCACACATAACCACAAATAATCACATATTTTAACCACATTCCTGACCCAAAAATCTGCCACTGTGTGTCAGTTGTCTTAAAACGTTGTTGCTATGAAGCAGGGCAGAGTTTCACGTTGTCAGAAGATGATTTAACTTCTCTATTGCATAATTTTCTTCTTCTTCTCCCGTGGGCTTTGGCTGTTGCTCAGGATCGGTCTCAGATTTCATTCATGAGTGTCTTGGACTCTGTCACACTACATGAGCCCAGCGAGACCTTGCCTGGCAAAATCAAATGCATCTGAAAAAAGCTGGTCAGGCTCCCACTGGTCTGGAGTCGTTAGGATCAAAGGGGTCAAAGTCTCTAGTCCTGAGCTCATTCACACAGCGGGATAATGTGTTCTACTAACTATCAGGATAAAGCATTTTTCACTGAATATGCTGGCGAACAAAGCCATAATATTAGTGAGGTGATTCTTGGCAGCATCTTGAACAGATTACATCTACATATGAGTCATAGTCACGATGAAGAATATCTTTTTGGATTTCTTTCTACGCTGATGTGCAGTATATTAGTTCCAGTTAATAGTATTGGATCATTTGGTGGAACAAAGACATTTAGAGGTGGGTGGTAACAGTGTGCGAATGTTTATGGGCTACACTACTGGATATAAAATCTTGGTACCTATCAGTTATTGGTCTGTTGATGATGTAGCCTCTCGGGCAGCGGCCAATATTTCTGGGGCTCCAGTGCAGCCAGTGGATATTCAGATAACAGATATTCAGGCCAAGACCTCCCATGTATGCGCCGGGCGTTGTTTACAGTCAACCTGAGTAATGATGATGGAGTTGGAGAAGATGTCTTTGACTGGAGTGTCTCTCTGCATATAAATTTCATTGAATAATCATTTTAGGTTACAGTTGAGCATGTATTGTGTATGAAAGCTTGAACAGAGTGTAGTTAAACTCAAAGTGGAACTAAAAAGAAATTATTTTATGCTATGTCATACATGTATGAAAATGGACACTTGGTGATATCACTCCTGCAAGCCTTCAACACACCCCAATAGTGCCAAGAAGGACATGTGGTCCCAATTATCCGTTAGGTAATACAACAAAGCAGCAGCAGCAGCTGGTGAAGTCATACCCACGGATGCATGCCAGCGCACACGCATACATACATAAAGCTTATTCCCCATATGCCTCACATCATTATAGTCCTGTTTTGCCGTTTACCTCACACCAATCCACACACACACCACCACACACACTGGAACGGACATGTAGGGTGCAGCCAAGGGCCTTTCTGAGTGACCCCTAATGGGTATTACATAACAGCTGAGGTCCAATTAACTCCCCACCCTACATATGGATTGAAGTAGCAGCATGGCCAACACATTGTATAGGAGCCACTGAGACTGGAGGGAGTTTTTGTTTTTGCATCGCAGTAATATTTTCACTCTCTCTTGATTTCTCGTTCTCCTCCAGAGTCTTTTGTCTCTTTTCTCTTTTAGATATTCACTTGACTACTCACTGACTCACACCCTGTATCTCTCACTCCTATTCTTTCATTCTCTCTGCCAACATCTCTTTCATACAGACACACACAAACAGCTATCTGTGCCCCCTGCACCACACTAATGAAGTATAACGCTACTGCAGTGCAATAATGAACCTCTGCCACACACTGTTGCCTCAGGACTGACAGTAACTGTCAAGGACGGTGTCGGAGAAACTTTTTTTTTTCTATCCAGACTTATGCAACTAACATTTGAAGGCTTTCTTCTATTCTAAATCAATCTGTAAATGGTTGGAAAACGGTGAATAGGACTGATGAACTTTGTTCTGCTGTGGCTGCTGAACAAAAGAGGGGCTTCCTATGCTCCTTGTGACTATGTGCAGGGACACCATGTGACACGGGACGGATGTTAAAGGTTGCAGCATCACAAGTTGGAAATGTATGCTGTGAAACATCAGTATTGTTGAAGCACGCATGTAATGACCCACTTGAAATGTCAGCAACAGTCCTTGATTTCAGTTCTCTTCTCTGGTTGGTTTGCAGAGTGCCTGTATAAGGCAACACCACTGCTACTGTGGTTAGAGGTGTGTCAGTTTATTGTATCTACTGTGGTCAAAAGTCAGCTGTGGATGAGAAAAACCTTTGAGGAGAAAGAGCGGCAGAAGCATTGTTCTGCTTCCGACCTGGTCTCGCTGTCTTTTGTCTCCCTGCTTTATCCTTTTCACAGAATATGGAACAGGTCATGGCAGTGTTTGATTGGAGCTGAGGTCTCTGTTATAGTGTTTGTTACAGATAATAATAAAAGGTATTAACTTGTGAAAAGTCTGATTATTTTAATGACTGAATTTGTCGTGGGTAGCAAGAGAGAGGAACTATTCTATAAAAAGATAAAACAGCAGACTGACTTAGTTATACATTGTGTGATACACACTTGACATGAATCTATTGTGGTGCAAGTCTCTTCCTGCACTTTTATTGGCTTGTGCATCAGCTTTGACCCAGATGCACACAAGCAGAGCAGGTTCATCAGGCCAATAATTGAATGAGTCCACTGTTAGAAGAACAAGTAGGGCAAGTTGCAGTAACGAACACCGAGCTGAGGAACACCACCTGAGCATCTCATGTAGAGACATGTCTCTCTAAGTTTATAGGCTTTTGCTCTGTCATTTACACTCAACAGTGTTTAACACACCTGCCTCCTGCCCTCTTACAGTTAAACATAGACACACTCGCTGTCCTAGATTAGTGACTACTGTACATGGCCGTGCATATCAGTTTCCCACCACTAAAAAGACAGAGATTGTTTATAGAGCAAAGTGTTATATGTGCAGTATTTCATGCATCAAATGCAGATTATGTCGTAGGATTTGTGTGCATTAAATGCGATACAGAAATTTCCCTGCAGAATTTAAGAAGATTCCTGAAATGTTAAATGTTAAAAAATTAAGATGACAATCCTTAAATAATTATAATCAAATCTAGTTTCATTCCCTTAAAGAAACATTATGCAAGACCTGTTTTTTTCTGTGATTTAGTGCCCCAACAGTTTCAGAGTGCACATTTTTTTTTACTCTTATCCCGTGGCCTCTTGCTTGGTCACTTTCTCCTGTTCTTTTCTTAGCTTCCTCCGTCAACTCTCCAGTCTCTCCTCTGACATGATGTCTGTCGAGACCGCTGAACCGTATTCTGTTGCCCACTTGCCTGAGTTTGGCTCAGGTACAACACCGGCAATGATTTCATAAGCAACCCCCGCCCCTTCCAAAATCAAATTGTTGCTGGTGTGTGACTGAAAGCTTTACAGCACTTTTTGTGGAAGATGATACTGCTTACCAAAGTTACATAATGCAAAAGAGGCATTAGGGGCGCACATTTGAAATGAGGCAGCATTTTGCCTATTTTCAGTCAATGGAGCATCAAAATGATTTTGAAGCTGCTTTAAGCTAAAGTATTTGCATAATTTTACTTTATTTAAATTTTATATACCTAGTAAAATGTGTTTGCATATGCACCAAGTAGTAATATAGGATTAAGCTAACAAAATTAACCAACACAAAGATGGATCCTTTCAAAGTAATTGAGCCAGCAGCATTGGGAAGATTACTTCCACAGGGTCTCAAAGCTGCAGTACAGTACATGTTTGGTTACTGTATACAGGCTGCTTCTGCTAACAGTCCGTCTTTGTCTGTCTTATCTGGCTGTTAAGAGTGCTCCCTGTTTCTCCAAGGTTAAGTGCTCCTATCGCAGCAGAGTGGGCTGAGTAGTCAGCAAATATTTGAACTGAAGGCGTTGTAACTTTGCTTTGTTTTCCTTCTTGAAACATATTTTTATGTTGTTTGTTTTAAGGTTTTGAGGCGAGGTGCTTTTAGCCTCGCTCCAATTCCATCACTGCCTTAGCGTGACGGGCATGTTAAGATGAAAGGGGAACATTTTATTTTATATGTATATATTTTTTTTTTCAAGGTAGAGTTTGAAAAACTGCAGGGTATATAGCTTTATTTTGGAACAGTAGCTCAACTCCAGTTCAGCATATGGTAAACAGCTGGCTTCATGTACTGACCAAGGAGGTAGCGTGAGGGCTCATAGGAGAATTTCCATTTCACACACACACACACGCTTTGAAATATACACAATTCATCACTACAGCACCTTTGACCTTTATGTTTCTGGCCATTCACATCACGTGACAGAGGAACTCATGCAGCAGAAGAAGATTGTGCAACTTGTCCAGGTCTCAGCTGAACACCACAACAGACTCATGTTACCAGCCCACAGTCAAATGGGTTCCCATCGAGTTCTGGTAAATTTAACGACACTAAACAGAACCACATGACAAGAGCATTAGAGCCGCTGTGTGTGTGTGGGGATTTGAGGTCACAGTAACTGGAAGTGCTCATTTGACAACCTGCCTTGTGATGCAAGAGTTGTTGATAAGAACGTGAGATGGAGTAAAGCTCAGTGTGACGGTCGGTGCAGGTGTTGTTGTGGTTCTTTCATATGGGATGCAGTCAGTTTAGCCGTGCAGAACACATGTAGAGTCTCTAGTGTAAAAACATACATATACACTGTCACAGGCCATTGTTATCTACTTATAAATGAGGGATTTTAAGCATTGTTAATATGATTAGTGACATTGTTTATACCTTCCCACACAGTTTATCTTCCTATCCATTATTTTGGAGTTTATTTGTTTTTCAAAAATCTCTTAAAACATATCGTCTTAACTACAATAGCATTGCTTAGAGTATATTGTGTAAATTTATGTTTATTGGTTAATAACTTTGATATCTTGAATGGATTGTTTTTGTTTTAACAAATAAACACAACAGCGTAATAACAAGAAAGTTTGAAATAATAAAGTAATATAGTGTCCGTCCGTGTTCTTGTCTCACAATTTAGTCATGATGGGAAAAAAAAACATTTTAGTGCAAGTAGTTTATGTTTTAATTAATTTTATAGTTTTTTATAAAAATGAAAAAGTGTATACGACATTGTTCTGACCCTGCAGCACCTTACCATAGACATTCCTGTATTGTTGTGTCTTTGCTGTTCCCATTGTTGCAGAAATTGTTCTGTTGTGATCACAGTAAAGGTACTGGCTACAAATTGTCCACTGTTGGCTAAAAACACTGGATGCAGGCTGGTGTCTGTGTATTAGTATTGCAGCGCTGAAGAAAATGTTCTTTTCATATTTTGTTCACATGTGATGTGACTGAAGGCACTGGTTCCAGATGCCACAGTATAATAGAGTTCTGAAATGTTTTGTAAGATTCATAAACACGAGTCATTCATAAAATTGCTGAGAGGAGGAAACATGTCAGAGAAGTTGCACCCACCATAGTAACCATAATATGTCATAGTCAGTTCAGAAGAAGAGACAGTGCAGTGACATGCAATTAAAGGAGGAAGCGAAATCCAACATCTAACCAAAATGTGTCTCTGTTTGCCAGAAATTTAGCTGGGTACTTGTGAAAATATGAGCCTTTCATGCAATGCCACATTGTACACGTGAATTGGAGCTAGAAATGATTCATCTTACCAATCTTTGATCTCTGCGTTCATATACTGTGATGAGTTTATGATCAGTAGCAAGTTCAACTGCAGTTTGTCCTCAGCCTCACAGACTACAGTGAATAACAACAGGCTGGAAAGTTTGTGAACACTGAGCCAAAGGTGTGTTGTATTACTGCATACATTATAGTGCCCTTTTTCTCCCTATTGATAACAGCTCTGCTTTGGAAAACAGACAAAACATAAAGCAGGCGTTCCATAAGCATTATAATAAAGCTAAGCTACACTGCATGGAGGTCATTTGCCACAGATGTTTTAGTTTCGATCTGAGGCGTTTGGCACAAGCTCGTGTGAATACGATGAGGGGGCTGTAGTTTTACAGTGTTTTTAAATTGTTGTCAGCTTACATCAGGTCTACAAGTCGGCAAACCAGCAGAATATAAAATGTTTAGTAGGCTATAAAAAGAACCAAAACATTGCGCCCCATCTCACAGCATTCAGCATATCAGTTGAGATTCGATGTCCTGAGACCACCTTAAAGGGATAGCTGTATTTATTGGAGTAGATGGTGGTTGGATGCCTCCAGTTTGGAGAAACATGCAGGGTGTTGATAAGTACCGCATGCAATCCCACTCCAGTAAACCTGAACCATCCCCTTAATGTGAGGGGCTGTTTCTTCTCTAGACTTTCTTGACAAGACAGGCTCCAGTATATCTCCATTTTACCTAGATACCACAGGCCCGCAGCTACAGCTGCTCAGCCTGTTTCTCATTTGTTCTTGCTTCTTATGTAACTCAACCACAAGGTCTGTGTGTTTGGAGAAAAGGGTGGAGAGCAGACAAGTGAAGTCTCCTCAGTGAGCTCACTGCCAAACCAAAATCCCATGTGGGTTTAATTGACTCTATTTTATTAGTTTAATGAGCACATCCCCTCTTGACCCTGTTGTACCAGGACACTCAATTAGCTGTTGGACAGCAGTTGATTCTAATAATATTACCATATTATTAGGATTATTTAAACCCATTAGTCTGACCTGAGTATTATATAATCCATCATGAATGGGCAACTATGTGCCAGGGAGTACCAAGAGCCTGCAGGTTTGAAGCAAACATGCAGTGAATTTTCTGATAAGCACAGTCTCAGCCAGAGAGAAGGAACTGAACAGTCTAATCACCTGCTGGATAAATACCTGCATGGTGCGAGGTTGCCAGCCAGTACTACTTGCTTTGTATACAAACTGTTCTGCCTTAGTGAGCGTCGATGCAAAAGGGCTGGTGTTGTGGGCGGTCGCAAGTCCCTGTTGTCCTCATTGGCTCCCCACTTTTCCCCAAAACACGTCTCCAACTCCTCCCTCCCATGAGTTCCCCTGTGAGAGTTTGACCGAAGTCATATGTCTCAGTACTGTACATGGTGGAGGATACAGTTTGTTGTAACGGGGCTAAATGTTTAGGAAACGGTACAGACACTTTTTCATGATGGGACTCGCTTCTGCTTTATCGGGAAACCTTGGAAAGCCAGGCGTCACTGTCGGGAGCAGGAACATCATGTGCTAGAAGATCTTTTTGCCTTGCTTAATTTATTACGACAGAAACACGATTTGCAAAACAGGTGCCTACTTCGCGGAATATTTTGTCATTTTCTACTATATTACGACCAACACCCAGGGAAGTTGATGAACTAACGAAATGACAGAGCACATGACTGTGGGAGAGGAGTAAAAGTTTTCTCGCGGACCAAGAACACCTGCTACGCTCCACGCTCTGCGCCCCCCTCCCCGCCGGCATGACCCTCGGCGCGGTGTCCGGGTCCGACAGCTCGTCGGCGGTCAGCTTCTGCTCCTGCTGCGGGGCCAAGATGGTGCCCTACTTCAGCGACGACGCGGTGGTGTCAAAAAATCAGATCAACCAGCTGTAAGTTTACAAAGCGGCAAGTTGTGGAGGGTAGTTACACGCTTCCATAGACTGTAGTTTGAGAATGTTTTATACATTAAAACAAATTAATAAATGGAGTGATGGGGACAGTAAAGGTGCCATGAAGTAACTGGGTTTCCATTCAAACTCAAGACAACTTCAGCACCTTATTACACATGAGCACAGCTTCACTCCCAGGGGAGTAATTAAACTGTGATATTACGCTCTGCATTTGAAAATGAATCAGTGTTTTCTGGACAGTCAGACTGTTAATATTCAATTTAATTATTTCCCATTTCATGCATATTTGAGGGCGATGTGTCATGCTGCTACGATTGTGACATTGTGAGTAAGATGGGCATGTGTAAAAGTTTTGCAACATCAGTGGTGAATGCATATCCTGGTGACGTAGCAGGCTCTTACTCATCTTCCTGCTGCTTTTTGACCTTAATAAGACATAACGGTGTTGCTTGTAGTGTGAATCATCATACCTGTTTCACAGGTACAGACACATTTTGGACACATTGCTACTGATTCAGTACTGAGACAAGCATGCATCACCTGATGGCCATATCAAGGGTTTTCATGGGGACTTTTTGTCCCTCCCTTTTTGTTTGCCCAAGGTTCGATATTGTTTGTTTGAACTTGTGAGTGCTTGGTGTGATGCTGATAGTTTCTATAGTTATTATTATTAAGTTGCAATTAAGACTTCTTTTTGAATTAACTTTTAAACAAGGTTTAAAAAGTTTTACACATGGAAAAATAACAAATAAACCATTTAGAAGAAAAAGGCAGCAGATTTATATATTTTGTATAAAATGCATTTTACCTAAGGCTGTACTTCATCATGTTTTTTTAAAACAAGTTTTATTTAGGTTTTTGAAAGAAGCTTTGTTTTTCATATGTTATGTCATCACCCCAAAAAAGAAGAGCTCATTGAACAAAATCCGCTATTTAAATAGAGTCAATTCATGTAGGCAGTAATGTTAATTTGGCCTAATTCTTATCTATAACTGTGTAAAAATACCAGATTTTAACTGAGTGAATAGATATGCCAAAAAAGCAACATTTAGATGTTGATTTAGAATTTTAATACCAATCTTATGAATGAATCCTCAAACTATTTGGTACAGCCCTACTTTAACCATTAGCCAACAATTAACCCTTATGTCTCCGACTCATTGTTAGATAATGTTTCTTACACAGACCCAAAACAGTTGGCTGCATCCACTTGGCTCCTGGTGGATTAGGAAACAAGGAAATATAAATTTCAATATAACCTTTTGTCTTTTCCTTGTAGAATTCACGGGAACTGATTGCATGATTGTCAGCTGATCAAATAGTATTCTGACGTAAAACACAAAGACATAGCTATTCATTTTACCTTTGTTTTCCTCAGGCTGGGCAAGTGAACTTCATAAAATAATGGCCATTTTTTGACTAAAATGATCTTATGACTTAATATCATTCAATATTTGGTTGAGTTTTTTGTGTTTTCTGAAAAATGTAAAAAAAAAAGAAAAAAAAAATTAAG
>CAFUXE010000010.1:266657-287471 GCA_903364295.1 Serranus cabrilla | reverse complement strand
CCATTGTTATCCCACCAATTTTAGAAATACCGGTAAACCCTTCTCTTCCGCGACACCTGTGTGTATGTGCTTATCAAAGACAACAGATAAGACGGAAACGTGACTAACTGAAGTGTGTGTTGGTGTTTGTGTTAGGGACTTCAGCAGCTGAGCAGTAATATGCTGGATGTAGGTCACTACTATAGACTGTAAGGTCACTACTTATGCTTGTCTGTATGTGCTTCGTTGTCCGTGTGAAAAAAAATCTAATCACCTGCGTAATTTTGTTTGTTAATAAGTCTTATAATTAGCTTTAGTAAATGGCACAAGTTCAGAGCAGCTGTGTAGCAACTTAGTATATCACAGAAGTTCTGTTTCTCTGCCCATAGTTTGTCTTCTGGGCAAGTTAAGTTGTAATCTGAATCCTTCTCAGAATAGCTCTGCATGCCTGGATCAGGTATGTTTAATCCACTGAGGTGGTCGACACCAGACCATGGCCTGCACACTGGATAACCTAAGAAACTGTAGCAAAAGTGCAGCAAAACTTATGTTCCTCACTTGCACACATCCAAAAAACAAAGAGCAATACGAAGACTGCCGTCTGCAAGTTGATGGAAGTCTATATTTAGTATGACCTGGTATTCCTTTCTCTTTATCAGCTCTGACCCTGATCTGCTGTTGTTGCCCCCATCTGTCGCCTTTTCATGTCCAGTGCTTTGCCCGGTAATCTGCTGTGCAAGTGTAATGAATCTTAAAATTATTTCTAGGGCAAAATCTCTATAAATGGACTGTCTTAATAGTGGAGAGTAAGTTGATGTGCAACAGAGGTCCCTGGCCAGACTTAAATCGAGGATGTTGCAGTGAGGAGTTGTGGGCCTTTACTTCATAACGCCCCATAGAGTTGACTTTTCTGACTTCTCAACCATCTGTCACTAGCGTGTGACACATTTTCCGTGGCAGTGCCTTTGAGCAGGCACCTGTGGACGAGCAGAAAGTCACACAAGCACACCAGCTAACTCACTGTCTCTCCCATGGGCTGTATCTGTCTCTGCTGCAGACTCATAAGGCCTTAGTGGGGCCTGGCCTCCATAGAGCCAGGCCCTATATTTATCCCACTCTCCTTCTGAGAGTGACTAATATGGGCACAGGCAGGAGGGGGAGCACACAGTTATCTGCCCACTATGTGGAGTGGTCCTTACATAGTGATGATTGTGTCTGTGACTGTTGCCCTAGCAAGTACCTACCGCTCCACTTCTGCCCAAAGCCCGGCATGGCTGAATGCCAAAAGATGACCCACCCCACTCTCTGCTACACACACTGACTGGGTGCTCTCACATACCTTTGTGAAGGCAAATGTAGTTGAACTCATTGCCCTCTTTTCATCTCCTCATTTGCTTTTTCCTTCTGTGTATATTTTTGCTCTTAAATGAGCTAGCCTGATTGAAAGGCCTTTTTTGTTGGAACGTGACAATGAGCTCAACGTACACGTATTGTAGTTCCTCTGGATACATGCATGCATGTTTTCTAGTGTTGTTATCTGGTGGTTCATTACAGCATTATAAATGTTTCAGTTTGAATCACTTCAGTCTTCAGGCGGCTGTGTTACGTAAGTTTTAATTCTTAACATCATGACAGTCTGAAAATATATTGTTGGTGTGGGGAAAAAGGCTGGCAACTATGAACTATTTTCATGATTAACTTATTAATAGTTTAGTTTGATGTATCAAATTATGGATGTTATATAAGACCTGGATATGGTGCTGCTGCTCAGCCTTACAGACTATTTTTTTTCTAGTGGCCGATTGCAGTATTTCAACATAAAATCCCCTCCAAATAAAAGGCATTTTCCCTATAGATTACCTTACAGAAAAGAAAAAACTGTCGACAGGACACATTGAACTGCAAACAAGGCCAACTATGAATCTTTTTATGATGGATTTTTTATCCTTGGAGGTTTTGTATTATTAAAACTTACCTCAAAATGAGTAAAGTGATTTAAAAATATGTGGTGTGATCATAATGTAGTCTATGGACTGAGCAGAAACTCTGTCGAATACTATCGCTGTCCTGTCAAAGAGAAGCTTCTATGTACAGTAAGTCGGCCGAGCTCCTCTCAATGCTCTCTATCAATAGCTGAGACTTTTAAAGGACTACAGTATTTTTAGAAAGTGTAGTTGAAAGTCATTCACAGCCCTGCACCTCTCCAACCATCAGGCTTAGATTCCACTTTCTCAACGTGTCAATGTGCAGGAGTTAAAGTCAGGTTTGTGTGCATGCACGTGCATCGCTTTCCATGCGTGATCTCCCAAGTGTTGTATTTCAGATGACATTGTACAGTAGCACTGCTATACATGGTCATTGCCAAGTACAGTACACAAGTGTGTGTGTGAGCCCAGTGGGACATGATACAGCAGGAATTGGGGAGATTGACGGAAATGAAAAGTAGGACGAAATTTGTGAGAAATGCAGAAAAGAGGAAGTGACAGTGGGGAGGGTGAGAGGAAACAGCTGGGTCAAGGGTGGATGGGTTATGGGAAATAAGCTCAGCACAAAGCTGTGGTTTTTGTTGTCTGTGTCTCCTGATCCTCTGTACATCCATGGTCTCAGCAAAACTCAGGAAGGACAGCTGGATTGCTGGAAGGATGGAGAGATGGAGTTACAGATGGAAAGGGCACGACAGGAAGCCTGGAGAGCAGACGGTAAACCCAAGAACTGTAAACCTGATGAACTGTAGAAGTCGAGTTCATCAAGTTTGGACTTACAGTTTGCTGCAAAGGGCAAAATAGATTATCCAACACAGCAGTCAAGTGTCAAAATAAACACATCAATAATGTTTTTGCGCAATTTCTGAATACATACATGGCTTTGATGTCATCACCTTTCTTGTATTGATCCCTGTGATCATCACTGCTGACGTGTGCAGTTGTCAGCTCCTTGTCTTACTTTCTGGCCCTGCAGGCTACGAAACCACTCCTGTTCAAGTTCAGCAGAACAGGTTAGCCCACTCTGTGGATCAGTGTTTCCTCTATTTGTTTCTTTTTATTAAAAGACAAACTGCAGTGAGATTTTACTGACATTTACCACAGTTGCCCTCTCATAAATCATTAACTTATTTTGGGTAATGTTCTGTGTAAAATCTTGGATGTGGGACAGCTTGGCATTTTGAAGCTAGCAGATAAAATGCTCAACAGTAATGGTTGCCAGGTTGCCATTGACAACTGTTTTGAGAAATTGGCAACCATTTCTTGGACTTCCAACTTGGGTTTCCATCAGTGGTATTAACGTAATAACCTTTGTCTTCAAGACAATCACTGATGTGACGCAAATTAAGCTTTTGACTGTTGGGGGGAAAAAGTTAATAAACAAATGTGCAGACTGATTCAACTGACAGAGAACTAGATGAACTTGAAGGAAAACTAAAAGGACAAAAAGGGTGGTCACCCTGGTGAAGGCAGTTTAGCCACTCGCTGGCCACTCAGCTCCAAGCTGCTGCAGACAGACCGCTGCAGAGGTAAATAAGTTCAAAACATATACAGTGGAAGACTGAGTCAGTTGGACGGGAAAACAGAACTTGTACATGCCGCTCACGCTCATCTTCATCCTCATTTTTAAGTTGATATATAACTGCATACTATCATAATCACTCAGTATATAAGGTGGTAAAATGGCAACCATACATTCACGTTTGGCAACCAAAAGCTGATGCCTGATTGCAACCCTGGTAACCACTTTTAAAAGCAATGAGCCTTGAGATCATTTAGTTTACTATTCAAATGTTATAAAAGAAGTCAAAAGCAGTTTCTCTTGAAATCTGTTTAACTTTAAGATGCACGTTTGGCTGGCTGCACATGTTCCTGTTCCTAGATGTATAAGTTCTTGCCAGATTGCCTTGTGGTTTCAATTTTGGCAAAACCTGCAGAGCGATTACGCCCAATGTGTTTTTGTTTTATGATGAATTCCTCCTTGGTCTCCAAGTGCTACTTCAAATCCTGATTAAACATTTAACATGCAAAGTTTTCCCTAGCAGTAGTGCTTTTATTTTAGCTATCTGCACATACTGTATAAATGCAGGAACACCGTTGCTTAAGTGCTTGCTGTCTAATCTGTAGACCTCTTACTAAGCATACTGGTCCCATGGCTGTCGTTTGACATGGACGTAAGTGCAGAAGTAGGTCTTCCAACCTGTGTTATTGGTATCTCCTGTGACTTAGGTTAGTGTGCCACCGTGAAATTCTAAACAAAAACCTAGTCATTCACAAGCATAAAAGAGGTGCTCTCACACGCACTCCCTGTTTGGTATCCAGTTGAAACACTGACCTCAGTTTATTATGTGTCCTCCTCTTCAATGCAGTGACCTCAGTCACAGTTAATAAGATTAAGTGTCCCAGAGAGGAACAGAACCCCGTTTGATACGACCTGCTTTGGTGTGGAGCGCTGTGAGCTCTTATCTGCGCTCAAACATTGTGGAGGAGGGGGACTCTCTGTCTTTCCTCTCGGACCCCTGGTCTCCTCACAACCCCCCCCTATCCCCCCCTATCCCGCCCTACTGGCAGCTGCTAGTGTGAGTAAGTCTGCGTGTGTAATAATCCAGCTGTGTGGAGGAGCAGAGAACATTGTGTTCTGGGTTCAAACCGGGGCTTGGATCTTGTTTTACTCGTACTGGTCTGTTAGCTCTGATTTGGGGGCCTGGAGAGCAGAGGGCAGCTGAGTGGATCATCATGACACTGACATAAGCCCATGACAACATTTGTCTGTTCCCTGCCACCATCGTGTGCTTATTAGAAGAATTTTGGGGTGAGCATGTGGGAGAAAGTGAAAACAAATTACATAAGTTACGCAAATATGATTAGATAACTTGGAAGGAGTCCATGTATTTGAGGCTTTTACTCATGTTTTTTTCTTCTCTCTTCCCTTCCAGTATCAGTGAGAGTTTTCTCACTGTGAAAGGTGCAGCCCTGTTCCTCCCCAGGGGCAACAGCCCCACGCCTAACTCTGCACCTCGCATCAGCCAGCGCAGGAACAAGCACACAGGTAAAGACTTGTATATACACACTAATGCCAGCTGCAGCTTTTCCCAGTGCTCACTCCCAGCCTCAGAAATGAACTCCTCAGAAATACTTAAGATTAAATCGAACCGTGTGTTTCCAAACAGACATTCCTCTGCAGCATCATCAGTAACAGCTGGTATTAACTTCACTGTTTCACAACCAGTCAGAGAAGTTCAGTGCAGTCAGTTCACTGCTGCATGGAATGTGTTGACCAGATTGTTTGAGGAATATTTTTGTCGCACTTAAAATATCCTCACACACAAGTTTGAGAATATTTGAAACAGCAAGAGTAGAATCCGCGGCTGTCTGTGGATCAAGATGGCCTTTGTAGTTGCACCTTTGTGATGTGAAATGAAATGATGACTATAAAAAGCATCAAAAACATTTGTTTCTAAAATAGAAGGCTTTTTTTCCTCAGATGTATTTAAAGATCTGGTTGAATGTAGGCCAAAGTAATAGAGACTGCGCTGTGAATGCAGTGGAAACTTGCCTCAGGGTAATGATACATTATCTTAGATATTATGTCAGCCTTTGAATGCTAAGAATGCAGGTTTTGTCCGAAAGAAACTGACACTAAATCAAGATGTTGGATTCTTTTCTATCCAGGTGACCTCCAGAAACATCTTCAGACCATGTTCACTGTGCTGCGGCCGGAGGACACCATCCGACTGGTTAGTGACACACATACACACACACACACACACACACACAAAGGAACAAGGTGGCATTGTGATCAGGCAGATTATACACCAGACAGTTTCAGTTCTTTGTTAGCAAGCATAAAGAACTGAAACTTGTTGGGAAACACACTCTTTATCTGCACCAACCAAGACACTCTTACATAAAAAGTATTTGGAGTAATACACATGATTAAAGTCCCTGCCGCATCTCGACTCTGCCCTCTTCTCTTGACTCATTTCCCTCTCTTCTCTGTCTCCCCTCTATATTTTCTTGCAGGCCGTGCGTCTGGAGAGCGCCTACCCTCAGGTAACCCGCTACATGGTGGTGGTCTCCACCAATGGTAGACAGGACACGGAGGAGAGCATCGTGCTTGGCATGGACTTTGTCTCCTCTGATAGGTCAGTGCCACAACCACCTTACACCAACCTGGTTGGACATTAAGGCCTTTACACATGTTTTTTTTTTTTCTGTGCATTGGATTTGTTGTCATTTTATTTATTTATTTTAAGTAAAGATGCTTTTTTGGGTGGATAAGTTAACTTTTTCTGGGTACCAGGAATATAAGAATCAGCTAATCATAATCATTCCATTGTATTCTTTTAAGGCAGAGCATACCATGGTTTTGATGCAAAATATTTGCAAGCCTGTATTTTGCACTTTCACAATGTTGAGACTTCATGCCCCCTGTGTGTACCCACTCCTGTGCCAGCAACTGAGAAAATAGAGCACATGAACCGCTTTTTAGCTTTGCAATATTAGTGACTAGTGGAGTTTAGGACTAGATACACTTGAATGCACTTGAGGGGTCTTTGTTGTTTTATTCTTGCATTTGAATTGTTTTTTACTTTCAGAGTAGCCGAATGTACTTTCATATCATTATCATATCAGAAGTCTGACTTCCTCTGTTGTTTTGCTCTTTTATATTGTCCTGGACACGTCACTACATTCACGCATCACATATTGTCAAACTGCTGTGTCTTGTTTTGTTGTGCTGATGTTAAATGTGTTGGTCTTCCTCCCAGCTGCTGTTCGGTGGGTCTGGTTCTACCTCTGTGGAGTGACACTCTGATCCACTTGGATGGAGACGGGTAAGATGCCGAACCTACCTGCTTCCTCTAACTGCTCTGATAACTCTTATTTAGTCATTTTATTGTATCCCTACAAGCTATTACTACACATCCACTTTCTGATTGCTCCCTCTCTGTTGTCACAGGGGTTTCAGTGTGTCGACGGTGAACAGGGTTCATGTTTTCAAGCCAGTTTCTGTCCAGGCCATGTGGTAAGAAACCTTTAATTGACAGCTATGTGAAGTTACATTCAGGTTAAGGTTGCTGGCTTAAAAAGACTGTATCCATTGTACCCCTCTCTTTGACTTTGACCTCCAGCCTTTTATCTTTGGCACTGTTTCTTATCTCCCCTCTCCTCTTCCTTTTTTCTCATTATCTCTCTGTCTTCCAGTCTCTTCATTATCTCACATGCCAGCGCTGCCTCTTCATTTCCGTACTCGTCTTCATTTCCTCGTTTTCTTGTCCCTTTGTTACTTTGCTCTTCGCCTGACCTCCCTCTCTCTTGAATTTCTCCTGATACCTTCATTTATCTGCAGGTCTATCCCTGTATTATGTCTCTTCATCACTTTAATCTTTCCATTCTTCTCTTCTCACCTGTTGTTGCCTCGTTTTGCTCACTAATTATCGAGACAATCGCCCTTATTATATTTCTTGTGTTATTATTCATTCCTCACTTACATTTCACATAATTCCTCCCTTCCTCTTAACTCTCCTCATCTTTATTCCTTCGCCCACTGTTATAGCCCCTCCTGATTACAGTTTTTTTTACTTGTAACTTGCATTTGTTTTGTCGTGTCCTGATTTCTCTCTGTAGTAGTTTTTGTTTTTCTGCCCTCAAGACAACCTCTCAAGTGTGAATCGTTTTCCTTCCCCCTGTCTGCCTCAGGTCGGCACTTCAGTCGCTTCACAAAGCATGCGATGTGGCCCGCTGCCATAACCACTACCCGGGCAGCCTGTTCCTCACCTGGGTCAGCTACTACCAGAGCAGGGTCTCCTCCAACCAGTTCTGCGTCAATGAGTGGAACGCCATGCAGGACGTCGAGTCGCACCGTGCCAATTCGCCTGTTCTTTTCACAGACCTGTGAGTAGAGACCACATGAATCCACACACACATTACAACAACCTAAAGTTCACACTGATGTTGAAATATCTGGAATATTGTTTGGTTTGTGGGGCATTCCAGACATTAGTCATTTTCCCAGGTTTTCATTTTAGAGGCTTCCACTCTCAGAGCCCCCATTGATGTGTAGTGTAAAATTCCTATGGAGTGAGCTCCCTGTGTGCCGCATCCCTGCCAGCTGTGAGCAAAGTATTCACGCAGGAGGACCTAAAGGACTCTGTAGTGATGTGCATATTAGTTTATGCCTTGAACTTAACCATTTTTTCAGTAATTATATTTATAAGAAAACTAAATAGTTTGGGTGTGTGTTTCCAGGACTCCTATTTCCTCAGTCAAATTATAACAACATCAGCATTGCTTTCTCACGTGCAGACAGTATTGCTACACTTCTACAGCTGAATACTGCAGGCTATCTGTGTTCTGAACCCTGGACTCTGGAGCTGGGGTCACATACTGTCAGTAACCTCTCAGGGTAGCAAGAAGCAACAGAGAGACCAAATATAAACACAAACGCTGTGTGCACTCACACATACACCGAAACTTTGTGACTGAGATCCACAAGGGAGCAAAGAAAGTACAGTCAGGGAAAGACACGGGCTGCTGGATTTATGTCTTTACTAATACCAGGGAAATTCCCCTCTCTGCTGCTGAGTGTTGGCCCGCTACCTATTTGGAGCGTCTGTCTGTCTCTCTTTCACACTCACACACTACACACTTCACAGATCCTCCAGTGTCCAAAATAGCTGAGGCTTTAACCGGCTTGATTTATGTTTGGAAAAATGGAAACGAGACAGACAAATAGGTAGACCAACAGAGAGACAGACAGAAGCAGGTGGTGGGCACAGAGAAGGAGATAGAGGATGGGGGGTGTTAGAGGGGATTAAGGAGGATATTCTGCTGCTGCATGATGCACCTGATGCCCTTGGAGGGAAAGAAGGGGGCAGAAAGAGAAATCAACATCCACATAAAACTTGACAAACACCCATATTTATTGTCTGCCTGGAAATAGAATTACTTTACTCACAGGCGGTGTGTTTGTACTTGAATGCCCTTATCATTAAGATCACCACCCAAACTTTATGAGCACCAATACACACACACCCAAACACAAAGTCCATGTTTTGTTGTCCTGCAGCCGTAAGGTTGATCGCCAAGCCACATGACCTGCCAGTGTTTGTTGACATTACAGCTTATGTCCCTGTATAACCACTGGATGTAAAGTTCAGATAGCAGGAAGCGGTTTGATCTTGGCATGTTTTTGTGTTTGTCTGATTAATGGGGGTTACTGTGCTTTCCCGTAGGCCACTCCTCTATCAGCGTTTCAAGGAAGTGACATAGAATTTCCATTCTTCTGTTACTCATTAGCGCCGTTCCTTGTGTTGTCATACATGTGTACTTTTTTTAGTCTGGTTCCCTGACCAGCCGTCACTCCCTCAGGCTGTCTGTGGGCAAGTCCCGGCTTGTTTTGAGGTTAAAGTTTTACTGGATGACGGTAACTAACCCGTATTTGTTGGCAGTAGTGACAAGGTTCTCTTTCTCTTAACCCCGTGGACTCATTCTCTCAGGAACATTTAGCATCGAGGTAAACATGCTATGTCTGATAACGCTGGTCCTCTTTTTGACTGCTGACCCACACTGCTGTTTAGAATTACCCCGAGGATCCAGTTAGAAGCAAAACAAGAGAAATTAGACAACATAAGGAGAATCAAGGAGACAAACTGAGCTCTTCTCTCCAGAGAGGCAATTAGGCCACTTGTTGGTATCTCCAGTGTGACGTCCATAGGCTAAATGCGTCCCCCAGCTGAGCGGTAAGAAACAGAGCCAGGCACAACAACAGGCGCACTCCACAAGGGGACTTTGTTGTGGATCGCCGATGGGCCACGCTCTCAGATTTTCTGTTCCCTCTCCAGTTTCTGAGAACCGGACAAAGTGGCAATTCTCTCATGGAACAAGTGATCTCATTGAGAGTAAAGTGTAAATGAATCAATGAACAGAAGGAGAGTGCTGTTACTGTGGCTGAAGGTGGTTCTTTGTGTCTGAGAGAAAATGTGTTTTTATGAAGGTGTTTGTACTGTATGTGCAGGCCCACAGAGAGGGAGCGCACGGAAAGACTGATCAAGACACGCCTCCGAGAGATCATGATGCAGAAAGACCTGGAGAACGTCACCAGTAAGGAGGTAAGAGGCTCGTGGATGAACGCAGCGAGTAAATGTGAGGTGTATGTAGTTTTAAAAAGAAAACATACTGGTGTGTTTGAAGCAATATTAGCAGATATCTTATTGTGAATGCAGCTTTACTTGTTAACATACCTGAGTTGTTTTTTTCACCCTCGTACCAGATCCGAACTGAGCTGGAGATGCAGATGGTGTGTAACCTGAGGGAGTTTAAGGAGTTCATAGACAACGAGATGATTGTCATCCTGGGACAGATGGACAGCCCCACAGAAATCTTTGAGCACGTCTATCTGGTAAGAACCTGTGAGCCATGTGGTCTCAGCAGCTGAGTTTGGTTTGGACAAAACAATGCTCCACAGTGATGAGAAACACAATTTGAGCAGACACATGGTTTATGTTCAACAAGAGTCAACATAGTAACATATTAGACATAGTTTAAGAATAAACCATGTTTAAAAACTCCCTCCTGATGTGTTTCAGTCTAACTTCTAAGTTCTGACTGTTCTTATACTCATTTTTGTTGTGTGTTGAATATACGTGTACTTGACTGGACTTCTTATGTCTGCAGGGCTCTGAGTGGAACGCCTCGAACCTGGAGGAGCTGCAGAACAGCGGGTAAGACATCAGTCAGTGACTGAGTCGACCTACCACACTGGCTTAAGACACACTCACTCAAATCACTGTCTGACTTATAATACATGGAGATACTAAGGTTTATGTATTTAGTATGTTTTCTAATTGAAATGAGAAAATGATTTTACTCTGCATCAGAATATCTAGATTTAGTCTATAAATTGGTTATGCTAACTTAATTTGTGTTTGACAGAATAATCACAATTTAGTTGCTAGTTTTAAGGAGTTTTTAGCACTACCTCACAATCTGCATCGGCTTCATTTCGGGATACAGTTAATCACAGTTGGAATATATAGCTAAAAGCACCATAAGTAAGCAGTCAGTTGTTTTTCAGTTCTTCCAAGCCACCAGTTAAATTGCACTCCAAAATAGTTTGTAGCAATGTCTGGCCCGTGTGGTATTACTTAGGCCTTCATTATTCGAATAGCTAAACATGAACTTGTGACAGTTTTACTGGCAACAAAAGAGAGGTCAGCAAGTGAACCTGCCCCCTCCCCTCCCCGTCTCATATATAGAGTGCACTACATCCTGAACGTGACCAGAGAGATAGACAACTTCTTCCCAGGGATGTTTGAATACCACAACATCCGAGTGTACGATGAAGAGGCCACCAACCTGCTGGAGTACTGGAACGAGACGTACAAGTTCATCACCAAAGCAAAGTAGGCTTTAACACACACACACACACACACTTTTTCCTCTTTGGATTCTCAGTCTTGTAATCAAACACATTTTCTCTTGTCTGTCTCTTAGGAAAGCTGGTGCGAAGTGTCTGGTTCACTGTAAAATGGGTGTGAGTCGCTCCGCCTCCACAGTGATCGCCTACGCCATGAAGGAGTACGGTTGGGACCTGGACACGGCCTTTGACTATGTTAAAGAGAAACGGGCCGTCACCAAACCAAACCCTTCCTTCATGAAACAGCTGGAGGAGTACCAGGGGATTCTGCTGGCCAGGTGGGGTTTCATTTAGAAACATCTGGACCACTTAGAATTGTTGCAGATATTTTAGATTTTAGATTAAAATAAACATATTTTGTCATAGTTTCTGCAATATGGAGGTTCTTCAGGGAGCATGTTGGTGCTAACAAACTTTTTTTCCCTTTGCTTCCACAGCAAACAAAGGCACAATAAGCTATGGCGCTCACACTCTGACAGTGACCTATCAGATCGCCCGGACTCCATGTGTAAACCTTCAACTCTGGGCCGCTCCGACTCTCACAACAACAACACTTCCTCCCCCTCCTTACATCACTTCCTGGGCGCGGCTGTGCTGCAAGCGCTCGGTGCTGCAGACCCCGAAGACTCTGCCAAATCAAACGCCACACACACCTCTGACTCACACACAGACTCCGACGGTGTGTGTGACTCACCAGGTCAGGAGGAGGTCGGACCAGATTGTGGAGACCCCCTTCTGCTTCCTCTCCCCAGTCCCCGAGCCGCCACTGTATTCCCAGAGGAAAGACTGGACAATTCAGCGAGCGTGGCTGTCACTGTGCCTGTAGCTCTGCCCCACCCGCCACCAGCACTCCACATCTTACCTCCTACTCCTGAACTTCAGCGCGCTCACCGGGGTCCTCCCACACATTTGTCTATTTCAGTGCCCAAACACAAGCCGGTGGAGCTGTCCCTCACTCTGCCTGAGCGAAGCAGCTCCGAAGAAATCTCTCCTCTCACTCTGGGATCCACCGACTCAGACATAATCGACCAATCATTATCAGATTCAACGAGTGACAAACACAGCCCGCTCAGCCCTGCTAACATCACTCCCCTCCCCCTGGTTCTACCACTTGCTGCCAGTGACGACAACAACAACCCCAGCGAGCTGGGCAGCGCCTTGGATGGCCGCGGCGAGGCCGACGGATCATCCAATCACAGCGCAGACAGCATCGACTTCTTCAGCGCCAGGGAGAAGTTCCTGGGCCTGGCCCAGGACGGCAGATCGCGGACGCTTTCTGAGCAGGCGCAGCAAAGGACACCTCTGTCACTCGAGGAAAATGGAGAAAGCGAGGCAAAGGAGGAAGACGAGCCCGAGAATGGGACTAATGAGGTATAAGGATAATTCAGCTTCAACACTCACTTTTATGCTCTGATAAAGTGCCACTTAACAAGGTTCCACTGGAAAATATCAATTTCAGTTTAAGTTTATGTAATTAAAATATTAACATTACTGCCAGCCATTCCTTTCCAACAGTGAAATAAAGTGATCATGTCATCTATATTCTTTGTGGAGTCACCAAACTCCAACAGAGTTGGTGGTCTCTGCCTCTATTCTGCTTCATAACATGAGGCAAGCAAGATTTTTCCAGTGTGTGTCTTGCATGTATGTCACATTGGATGTTATCGGCATCTGCCAGCTTTCCATGCCAGAGTTGCTCCAGTCTGTTCTTACAGCTGTCACAGCAGAATAGTTTGTATTCATATGTTGGACTGTATATTACATCCAAGAGGGTCACAACCATGTAGATGGAAAAAGAGCACTGAGGTATTATTTTAGCTACATTTTACTGTTGCTTGTCACTGCTGAGATACAGATTCTACCAACATGCTCGTCTGAGACAGATCTGTGTGGGAAGTACAGAAATTAAACCCAGAGTCTGCAGATGAACTGAGCCAAGAACACAGAATTCCCAGTAAATCTGCATTCATCACAGTGACACCTGCTGGAAGATGAGACAATAGTCCACATAATAATTGTCACTTATTTGTCTCCTTTAGTTTACTTATTCAATTCGATACAAACCATTGTGTTTTATCTATAGTTTGAAAAATGAAATGGTTTATAATAAATGTCACAAATACACAAATAATACAGAAACAACATGACTAATACAGTCTTTAAATGTCTCTCTCTTCGTCTCTCAGGTGTCTCCACAGTCTGAAGACGGTGTTGCCAAAGCCAGCCCTGACCGAGCTCATCACCCTCACCATGACAACGGAGTATCAGTCCGCCATATTGTCACAGAGATAGAAGCCATATGCCACCCTGCCTCCTGCCTTCCTACCCCCTCCTCCTCCTCTTCCTCTTCGTCGCTCCCTCCATCCTCCCACAGCCCTCAGCTCAGCCGACCAGAACACCAGATAGAGGCAGAGACTTCTGAAGTCACGCACGGCTCTCTCACTCCACCTTCCCACCCGCAGTCTCCCTCCATGCTGCCCTGCGATTGGCCGGCGGGCTCGGTGCGGCGGGCGACCGAGCAGCTGGAGCAAAAGCTGAGGCAGGAAATGGAGATGGCTGCTTCTCAGCGGTCTCCGCTGCATTCGCCCAGCGCTGAACACCCTCCTGTCAGACTGTCTCCATGTCCCCTGAGCAATGAACATTCTCCCCTCCGCTTCCCTCAGGACTGCACAGAACAAAGGATCACTCAGGGAGAGATCACGGCTGTATCTGCAGAGTCCAAAGATGGAGAGGAGCACGCAGGGTCGCAAACAGAGCTCACCTCCTCAGGCACAGACAACCTCCCAGACCCTTCATGCTCCTCTGACTCAAAGATCAGCCAAGTCTCTGGTGCTATACCTATCATTGTGTCCATATCATCACTGGCCTCGACCAGTCAGTCAGAAGAATCATCTCTAGATACCTCAGCACAGTCCCAAAGACAGAGCCAGCTCCACAGCCAAAGCCCGCAGCCTCAGGCCTGGTCAAACCAAATTACTGTGGATGGCGTGACAGTGCAGGACTCGGACACAGATGAGAGGCTGGAGTCCAGGTCCCAGGCCGGGCGGGGAGGCTGTGTCCCCGGCTGCGAAGCCGAGAGCAGGCTGGCTCGCGGCAGCCAGGAACTGGAGAGGATTCAGCAGACGCTCAGAGAGCTGCAGGCTTTCCTCCACGAGGGCGCCAGCCTGGAGACGACAGACAGCCAAGAGCAGGAACTGGGGCAGCCTCAGGGGCTGAGAGACATTATGGACACGGAGCCAGGACCTTGTAAGAGGGCGAGTTCTGTACAGACTCCTCCAGGCTTGGAAGTAGGGCAGAAGCTCAGAGAGAGACAAGAGGGGAAGAGTTTCCTGGAGCCGATAGTGTGGCACAGAGCCATGGAGCTGGAGGCTCGCATCCGCCAGGCAGGGCTCACTCCCCCTTCTCTCATGAAGAGGTCGGCCTCTTTAGCTAAACTGGACTGTCTGGAGCTGTCAGCCAATGACCTCAGTGACCTGGACCTGAGGCCGCACACCAGGACGACATCATCACACTCCCAGGACTCTTTCTCTGCGTCCGCATCTCACCCTGACGACACCTGGAAGAAGCAGAAAGTGCTGGCTCGGAACACTTGCATCCAAAAGACAGGTTTATCCCAAGGCGGCAGGGATCTCGACAAGTTGTCCTCGTCACCCTCCCTCTGCTTCTCCTCCTCCTCCTCCCCTCATGGCTGTCCCAAAGAGGACACGAGTGAGCGGGAGGAGCCGGACGGCAGCGGGAGCGGCGCGGCCCCTGCAACACGTCAGCAGGGGAGGGGACACTCGTCGAGACGTTCTCGCAAAGGCTCCGCTGAGAAAAAGCAGCGAGCCGTCACTGTGCTATACAATACCATGTGACCTCAGTGCAATGGACTGGAACGGACACGACTGGAGCTGTGCAGATGTGCGAGCGAGGCTGCATGATGTGTATGAATGTGTAGCAGGTAAACTGGAGACCTTGTGTAACCTCCGCTGTATGTTTATTAGTGTGTTGGAATTGAATGACGAACATATGTTTGCATGTAAACCACTGGATGTGTTGTTTCAACTGGAGTTCAGGTTCGTATGTACAGTAATGAAATATGAATGTCCAAACTTAGAGTGAACCGGTGCATACTGTATGCACTCCATCACGTCTGTCTCCCTTTTTTTAAAGAAGTTTTCAGTGTTTTACCCTTGCTGCCTGTTCAGAGTTTCCAAAACTACGATAGGGGCTTTTTCTCCAAACATGCACTTTACTGTTTTCTCTTCTTTTAAATCTGTTTCTTACCCTGAGGAGGATTCTTTTGCACTGACCTCAGTTGTCTCTGTATGCGTGTTTTTGTTTTCAAAGTGGACAGACGTGTCTTTATTCAGATTTTTAATTGAACCAGGACAAAGCTGATACCTTGTTTTTTTTTTTATTCAATGCTTTATCAGTTAATAAATATGGTGAGTTTGTTTTGACTTCTGTGACTGTGCACTTTTATTGTGTGTGTTCATGTCTACTTCATCTCACACACACACACACACATTTGCAGGGGTGGAATTAGAATTCAGAGCCTTTAAGTACTAATACAACACTACAAGTACAGGTCCTGCATTCAAACCTGATATGTAAACAAGTAAGTAAGTAACCTTACATGGAAACAAGTAAAAGTATGTTAGCAGAGACACTCGCCTCGTTAGCAGGTGGCGCCGGGTTCGAGTCCGGCTCGGCACCCTTTCCCGCATGTCTTCCCCTCTGTCTCCCCCTTCACTCTCTGCTCTTGCACGATCTAATAAAAAGCATAAAAATGCCAAAAAATATATATCTTAAAAGTATGTTCAGTAAAATCAAAAATAAAAGTAGATATAGATATAGTGGAGTAAGAAGTACAATATGTACCTCTAAGATGTAGTGGAGTAGCAGTTTAAAGGTACAAGTACCTTGAAGTTCAGTAGGCCTACTGGAGTAAATGTAATAAAGTTAAATTCCACCACTGCCCATTTGAAGAGAATAATTAGGGTGACAGCTCTGAGCTCCCTCACTCAGAGGAGAAGACCAGAGACCGACAGTGAGTAGCAGTAGTAGAGAGTTTTGTTGTGAGCACCCCCTGGTGGATACTTTGAGTTATCTACTGACCACCTGGCGGACAGACCTGTGGGTTAGAACCATCTGCTGCAGCACAGATATGAAGAAATGCCTCACTCAGATGTTAGTGTTGCCTTGACATGTTCCACCACTGCAGACTGCACTGAGCAGCATTTGTAAAAGAAGAGCTGAGCTCCTTGGGATCAAAGGTCCAAAAATGAGTGCTTGTAACTCACAGCTTGTCGCTTTATCTGCAGTGTCACATCCAAAGACTTTTTTTGTCTTTTTTGTCTTCATCTTACTTGGAGGCAGTGTCGACCATTATACCACAATGTAGCCATAGTACAGCATTTTCTGCTATTATAGGCCTACATGTTATAGAGAATTATTGTGAAAGAATAGGCTCATGTTCAATGATCAGTGAGTTGGCTGTGAGTAGACTTTGTGTCACTTTTGGCTTGCCTTAAGTGTATTCAACTGCAATGCTGGCTTGAATGTATCAGAAGTGGAAATAGGTGGAATAAATATGAATGACACTGAAAATTGAATAATGCCAATAATTTAAAAGGTTGGAATATTTTAAGGTTTTTTTGAAAAGCTGACGCTACACTGCAGCACTGACTCAAACGGGTAAGAGGAAGCACTTGGAATAGCTGGAGAAGTCGGAGTGTGTCTTGTTAGTATGAAGGTCATTGAAAAAATTGAACAGTACTAGTTATGTTCAAAAATATGTTAAAGTTTGTTAAATGACTGGTGCTAAAGTACAATGTTGGTTTAAATGAAATAAGCATGTGAAATGAGCTTCTGTATGGTAGAAATACGTGCTAGCTGTCATTTTAACTGCAAGTCTCTGTTTCTTTGACAAGTCAATCCTGTCTCCCCGGGGAAATGATCTCCATCGGAGCTCAGCGCAGCTTATTTCAGGCTGACATTTTACCTACTGTTTCATGTGGGTAATTAAATACTAAGATGTAGGCCACCGGGGCCCCTGCTGACACACACACACACGCACACACACACACACAAATCAGACCGCAGCACTGACCGACATCAAACATCAAGCTCCATAATTTCTAATTTTCTGTGTTTGAGTGTAAAAATATTAACACCAAAGGCTCTTTGCTGTGCTACAGAATCAAGAGGAAAGCTCAGATCCCTTGATGATTTCACCAATTACTTCAGTAGACAGAGCAGACTGGTTAAAAGAGGACTTTTTTATACTGAACATGTCCCGAATTGAAATGTCAGCAGGGAATTGGTTGAAACAGTGAGGAATAGAATTTGTGGAGCAGAAGAGAGAGGGTGTTACAGTGAGATTGGCATCCTTCCTCTTTGCATACTGATGCTCTCAGCTCCCTGACAGACACGCACCTTGTTTTGTCTGAGGCTCTTTACAAATTCACTTCACATGCGCCTGCAGCCCAGTGCTTCCACTGTCCTGATGTTATTCATAAGCTGAGTCAGGGAGAAGTTGTGGCAGAATACTGCTGATTCACTAAGAAAATTATTTCATTCTGTCTTTCCTCCATTCTCTCCAACCCACCACCAGAGCAGCCTGCGCGCTCCGAGTGCTGTTTCTTAGAGGGTTTAGAGTCTCGAAGCTGTCCTTTTCCTCCCTGTCAAGCTGAAAATAACTCCAGGCAAAAACCCTCCTTGGATCAGGCTGAGGCGCTGGGAATCCATGTCACAGGGAGGATGATGGAGGTGGAAGCTGCTAAAAACAGATCAACTCTCTGTGGTGCTGACTGACGCTGCAGCTTTTCCTATCTCGTGAGAAATTAATTGCCTTTGTCACCCCGTCCTTTACTCGAGAGGACCAGAAAACTAACTTCCAGTGGAAAGCTGCAGTCAAAACTCCATGTGGGATCAAGGGATTTGAAGCATGCGAACGCTGTAATTTAAGAAATAGATTAAAAAATAACCCACTCATGCAGTGCTGCTCAAAAAGATGTTTCTTTATTGGAATCATTATCTGAACTCACGTCCCAGCATACACCATGAAAACACATTGCTGCATCTCTTTTCTGCAACATTTTTTAAAAAGTAAAAAAATTAATATTTTTTTCTTATCAACCAGGCAAGCTTAACTATGAATTACAGAGGAGGCAAAGGTGTCTCTCCTCAGTTTTGTGCTGATATCGGAGTGTGAAAGTTCTACATTTCTTTTAAAGAAATAATAAAAAAGAAACGGAAAAAAATACAAGCTGTCCCTGTCCGTCCTCGTCCCTTGCAACAAAAATCTCTCAGTGTAGCCTTGAGTCCTGCGATACGAAGTTACAATTATGAGATTGAAGAGTCGTTCCAATCCAAGAGCTGAATGCTCCACATGTTTTGTTTGGGGGATTTTCAGTGTGTTGTGCTGTGGAACCAGCTTGCTATTGGGGTGCAATAAAACCAATAATTGCTGTCAATATCCTCTACAGTGATTCTTGTGGGGCACATTTCCCCTCAGAGCACATGCTCAGATATTGCAGGTCTCCAGGCTAGACTCGAATGGGACAAAACGGGTGCAGACCATGCTGAAATATTGTACACACACTGTACCGTGACTACACAGAAATACAGAAACCATCCCTCATGTAAAGGTGAGAGGATGCAAATATACAGAAACATTCTGTAACATTTCTATTCCACAACCCACTTAAAACCCACTTAAGAACCACTATCATGTCCCTTTATTGTTTGTATTACACACAGGTCCACCACAAAACTCATTCATACGGGTTAGTTAGTACACCAAGTCTCATCATATCTGTGCTCCTGCAACGTCAGGCTAAAACTACATCTGGCCTGAGTTTAGTTTGTGCTCAAACTCATCACCTACATCCATTAACAGTCATATATGTGATCCGCCCACAAGCTAAATACAGTACATCTGGATTTTGTGCAAATCAAAAAAAAAAAAAAAAGATACCAAATGTTTCATTAAAAACAGAGGAAGTCAGATGGTTTGTCGACATTCAACTCAACTTGACCAAGAAGTTTTACAGAATCCTCCCACGTCACTGGTCCCGGTTCGTCACTGCTCCCGCCGCACAAGCTGTTTTTTCTTTAAAACTCACAGTTAAGACTGAAAACCACACAACTCATTGGCAAAAGGACTCAGTGAGCGTGTTAGTGCTGGAGCAGAGTTGGCTTAACGCAATTACGTTTTCAGGACAGAAGGTGATCGGTTGACCCCTGTGCGGAGAGCTGGTTTTGAAACACACACACAAGATACACACACACACACACACACACACACACACACCTGCAAACAGACACAAATCACTCATCCAAGGAGGCATTCCACTAAATTTGTTGTATTAGATATTGTTATTTGTTGTAAACTGGCACTGGTCAAGAAAGTACCATGTGGCACCAGAAAGAGGGAAACTGTTGTTCCTCTCTGGCTGTCTGAGGCCGGACAGCCGCATCACCGTATGGCTTCATGGGAAAGGTCTGGTGAAGGCGATGGGAGAGAAAAGAAGGGCCCATTTGATCGTATGAAACCGCAGAGATGATTTTGTTTTGATTGTGTTTGTATTTGCAGCCACTAACAGAGTGTGCTTTTAGTTTGAAAGTAGCCTGCTGTCTTTTTCTCCCACGTGTCCTTAGTCCAGACCTCTCCCCTCAGACCCATGCTGGGCCACTCGGCTCTCATTTCTCCATGAGTGACAGCTGAATGATGCGCTGTAGCTCCGCCTCCTCCTGCCGCCGCCGAAGCTCCGCCTCTTCCTGCTCCCTAGCTGAGATCTCCATGGCGATGCGCAGCTGCTCGTCGTAGCTGCAGTTGGTCGGCTGCTTCTTGGAAGGGGTGGAGGAGAGGCTGGAGGGGGCGCGGGGCTTGTGCTGGGGGGTCCTGTGGTGAGGGAGTGAGGGAGGGAGGGAGAGAGGAGGAACACACGTAAAGTACAGTAGATGCTAAAGGAGCCCTATGTTCCCACATGGTTTTTCCCATCTAAATTAGGTCTTATGTTCCCTCAGGTTTAGAGTCTTCAGCTCATGTTTAAATCTGTCAATAACTTTTTTTAAATCTAGTGCCGACGATCATGAAGCTGAGGGGACATAGCATCGATGGAACATAGAGCTGAGGGACCATAAAACTAAGGGAACATAAGGTTAAGGAGCATAGGGTTGAGGGAAGAACGGAATAAGGGAACATAGATTTTGAGGGAACATAGGACTGAGGGAACATATAGCTGAGTCAATATATGGCTGAGAGATCATAGGACTGAGGGAACAAAGAATTGAGGGAACATAAACCTGAGTGAATATAGCATAATATATATAATTTACAACTTCAGGATGGTGGATTGTTGTAAAAAAAAAAAAAACATGTTGTAGATCAATTTAAAATGTTTACTGTGGTCTTCTTAGAGAGGAAACTGTGCATTTGATGGCTTA
>CAFUXE010000010.1:239099-266199 GCA_903364295.1 Serranus cabrilla | reverse complement strand
TAAAGCTAAGGGAACATAAAGTTGACTGAGGGAACATGAAGCTGAGGGGACATAGCATCAAGGGAACATAGAGCTGAGGGAACATAAGATAAAGGAGCATAGGGTTGAGGGAAGATCGGACTAAGGGAACATATAGCTGAGACAACATGTGGTTAAGTGAACATAGGGCTGAGGGAACATAAGATCGAGGGAACATAAACCTGACTGAATATAGTATAATATATATAATTTACAACATCAGGATGGTGGATTGTTGTAAAAAACAAAAAAAACAAAAAAATGTAATACTGACTTACTGTGTAGTGAATGTTTGTTGCAGATCAATTTAACATGTTTGCTGTGGTCTTCTTAGAGTTGAAACAGTGCATTTGATGGCTTATTCAACTCTTACAGTACATGATTGAAAGGACACTCTATATATATATATAAAAAAGGTTTAGGTTTTGTTTTTTCTGCAACAATGTCTTTAAGACCCTGTTTCCTCTAACATTACAACATTGGGGTAAGTAAACACTGCAACAGCAAGATTGTGTCAAGTATCCATCCAGTCATCTACAAATAGGGAAGGCAGAGAGAGAAAACACTGTCTAAAGATAACACAGTAAAGTCAACAGCAGTCGACTGCAAAAGACACACACACACACACACACACACACACAGCATAGTAGTGCAAAGCAGACAGGAGATGAGAGGAGAATAGCAGGATGGATAAGAGAATAGAGTCAGGGAGGACACGACAGGAATACAGGATGTGAGTCAGGGATGAAGGGAAAGATCTGCAGGGTGGAAATAATACAATGGAAGACAATGAAGAATAATAATATATGACAGAAGTGAGAGGAAGTCGGGGACAATACGGGTGAAGGAACGGCAGGAAATATCGCCTTTGTCCTGACAGTCATGAAGATTTATGCTTTTTTTTTTTTTTTAGAATTCCACCACTTCTGAAGATAAAAGTCCCATTCATTTTTAACAACTGATATTTTAAGCAACTTTATATGCAGCACCCACTTTGTTCCTGATAATAGTAGGGGTTGCCTTTGGAAGGACGATAAAGAAGTGGGAGGTGTATTCAGTGATTTACAGAGCAGAGAGGAAGGTTAGAACAAGACTGGGACGGAGAGAGCAGGAGGAAAATGGGATAAAAAGAAAACGTCTGACCTCTCCACACGACTCGGGTCACAGGACAGGGGGTGTGTTCCTGGCTTGCTATTGGTCAGTGCCTCCCAGATGGTCACCTATACACAAAGAAGAAGCCGAACAGGAAGTCAGTCAGCGAGCACAGGAAGTGGGTAGTGGATGGACAGAGATATGGTGGTGCATGTAAAACAACAGCATCCTGCCTGCAGGGTTTTTCCTCCTAATGTAAGCTAAAGTACCTCTCATATACTGCACAGAGGCAGCCAGCTGGCTTGATTATGAATTATGAACTGACTAAATGTGAACTAGATCGATCCTGGCCCTGGTTCTTTAGTACACACACCCAATAATAATACAACTACTGACACAGCTATTAATATTGATAAACACCTGGTAAAATACTAAACTATTAATGCACATCATACCATTTATTAAGAAAATGACATTAATACAGCACCTTTAAACAACTACTCATTTAAGGGTTGTTGGAGAGTTCACAACCAATTGTGTACTCATCATTTTTTAATAAGATGCAATACATTTTTAGAGGCTTGTTGCATTTTTGATTCCCAATTTTAAGGCCCAGTGTTAAAATCTAGGTTTAACATCTTTTAGATTTTAGTTAAAGGGGACATGTTTTGCTTATTTGCAGATTCATAGTTGTACTTTGCGTTTCTATTAGAACATGATTTCTTACTTTTTAAATTTTGTTATACTGTGTGTCTGAATCAGTGTTCTAAGTGAGCCACTTCTCATGGATATGCAGTCACTTCTACATTTCATACTCTGCTGAATTCAAACTGAAAAGACTCATCATTTGCCAGTCACTGGTCACCTGACCTCCTGGTTGAGGGGCGGAGTCTATAAATTGTTTGTTCACCCTTCACTTCATCCTTTGCACTCCTTGCTGACACACATGTCCATCCACGTCCAAGGAGAAACTTTGTGTGCGTCTTCATGTTAACGTGAGTGATCAATTTATAATTTTGGTGATTTCATTTTGAGGTAGCTTAGCTGCCATGTGCTCTGCTGCTAATCCTTTGTTCCCAGACATGTGCTGTGAGCCGTGTCAGATTGTTTGTTTGTTACTTTAAACAATCAACTGTTTAAATAGGATGTTTGGATTTGTACTGCCATCCTTATTTATTGTTTAATGTTTATTGTTTGATCACTCACTTGTCAAATTGTTAATTGTATTCTCCTGTTTATATCTTTTGATGCAGCACACAACTACCTAAAGAAATCTGAAGAAAAAGAAAAAATGCCAATGAACTGTGGCAAAAAGAACCAAAACCTCAAAGAACTCAAAGAAAATAAAATCTACTGGTGTTTCATCAAACCCTGCCTTCTCCTTTGCCTACTTCCAAAACTCTACTCATTACAATAATCTTCTGACCGAGACTCTGCCTGCTCTCCACACACCCACTCAAACAAACCAAATTCACCATTCAGTTCCTTCACAAACGGTTCTCCGCTCTCTCTCTCTGCTTTGAGGGTGAGCAACTGGAACAAAGACCCAGTTTACACTTGGTTTTAAAATGCATCTATGGGCGATGGGATCACAAGTGGACAGAGGAGACACACCGCTGTTTACACGCTGATCTCTACTGTTCTGATTTTGTTACACCACTTCCACTAGATATGAGTTGTCAAGTTTTCTTTGGTGCTCCTCTCGCTGTTTTGACAGTTGGTGCTCTGTCATTAAAATGACCTTCACACGGCCATTGATGACGTATTTTCCTGTTACGTCCTTGTCTGGGACACATCTGGATGCATCAACTTCTACACTACAAAATATATGTGGTTAAATGAGTTCTAGACCACCTCTGGAAGTGGTTTGAGTGATCTGATCACAATGCGTCTTGGACCCTGTTCACACTTGTGATCCAATCGTCCAGGACGCATTTTAAAACCAGGTGTAAACAGGGTCAAAGATAGGAAATCAATGACTTGCAGAGCTGTGACAACCCAAAAAAAATGATGAGCATGTGATGATGGGCACCTTGTTTCTATATGTCTTAATTAATTTGTTTTGGACAAATTGAACTTCTGTACACCATTTTGTTGTGTTTTACTAACAGCAAGTGAAAGTCTGCATAGCATGGCTTTAATGCAACATGTGACTATATTCAGATTTCTGATTGTGTTTATTCAGGTGAACATCATGCTGAATGCAGACTATCTCTCTATTTTCTTTGCATGCTGCACCAAACTTGGATTGGACATGCATCCACATTCACAGCAACCTAACTGTTATGTGCTCCCCTTTTCCCTTTCGCTCATGAGTCTGTCACTCATTTGATTCTTGTTTTCCCTCAGGTGCAGCCAGTGAGGCTGATTGAGGGAAGGTTACAAAGAGGGGGTGGCGAGCACCTCTCTCTCACTCTTCCACCTGCCAGCAGCAGAGCGGCCTGCTGGTGCTCAGGCCTTTTGTTTGGTTTGGTGTTTCCTTTATTTTTTGGTGGGACTGGTGGCTCAGTTTTCGGTGTGTATTTCTATTTCTTGTTTTAGTTATGGTTCGTGGTAGAAGGGGTTCTTTTGGATCCGCTGGCCCATTGAGGGTTGGTCCAAAAGTTCCTCTTTCTTTGGTTAATTTTGCCAGCCCACCAGACCTTTTGTTGTTCAGTAGTTTTATGTTTTTGGGTTGTTTAACATTTTGTTAATAAATCATTGTTTCTGAACCACTCTGGACTTCGTGGCAATTGTGTTAGATCCCTTTTATCGGGAGCCTTTGGTGGGGGTCGTAACACTAACAATGACAAAAAATAATAATCTCAGGCCTCAAGTTTGACCAAACCTTCCTTAAAACTTCCAGTTAGGTTTCATACTGTACTATATTTTTAGGAAACTGTGAATAAAAGATGAGAAAAACAACCTTATGCTGTTTTAGAAGATGATCAGCGATTTGTACAGTAGTTAAAGCTGTGTGTGCTACATGCAGTGTCAGCAGTATGGTTGTTTGACACCAAATTAGAGCTGCAATTAAAAATGTGACCTTTTGCATCACAGTTCGAAGCAGCAGTACAGCAGCTCAGGCCAGCAGGCTGCTGAGGATGACTCCTCAGCTGCAACCTTGCTGCTGCCTCCTCTTCATTCCCCTCCTGTATCCAGGCTCAGAAAACACTGAGGATGTTCTCTGACCTGTCTCATGGAGCCTATTTATACTTCTCTCTGTGTACCTCTGGAAGAAGGCCAAGGACTATCAGGACCAGGATCTCTGGGATTTCAAAACAGCAGCTATCCTCAGGCAGTGTTGAATATAATGGGCCCAGGCTCCACACATCACAGGCAATTTATTCTGCTTATTGATTTAGCTTCAGTATTGATTGTTTTTATTTTGAAAGTGGTTGCTTTTTCCTACTTCAGTGTATCTATTTGTCTGGTCTTGCTCGACTTATTGGTGAATTGACCGCTGTAATTTGTACTGATCATTTCATAGGCCACCACATTGGACACAATGGTTGATATGGCAACAAGGTATTGTGAACCTGGAACACATATCAAACATTTTCAATCTGTGCCCATATAGTTCTTTACAAGGACAAATTAGAAGCATTTAAAAGTGCAGGAGCCAAAAATTTTCCCAAAATAAAAGGTTCTTGGCAAAAGGATGATTGATCTTTCGCTTAGCTCCTCCCCTGACCTGTCGGAAGTTAAGTAAAGTTTACAATAAAAGCAGTTTACTTCTGTTTTCACATGGGACACAAACGCTGTTCTCCTGGGATGAATGGCAGGTCTGTCCAGTTTAAAGTAAAACAGTGTACATGTGTCTGCAGAAAGCGAGATACTTAGCATACTTAGCTTACTTAGCAATAGTTTGTAGGATGCCTTTGTTTTTTCCAAAAGCAAGAGAAAAGCAAGAGTAAGCTGCAAAATTTCCAGTTAACTGGTTTACTAGAATGGTAAAATAGCCTGAGGAGCATTGCATTAGCTAGCTTAGCTTAATTAGCAAGCTACTTATAGCTGATTAAGCTAAATCTTCCTGGTAGAGTTTTCATTATAGCCAGCAAAATTAATGGTCACTGGCTAGAAATGAAAAGTCTGTTTTCTTTTTTTACCTATGTCTGAAATGATTGTTGTAAAAATGATGACACTTGGCAGTACATATTTGCTTGTGGATGGAGCCTTAGGATCTGAAAAGAGAAACCAATGCTGAAGTGCTTTAGACCTGCATTCTTTCTATAAGCCAGCAGAGAGTTGAAAAAGGAGTCAACATTGTATAGAAGTATATGAGAAAATAACCCTACTTTTCACTTGATTTATTACCTCATTAGATATTTTTATCATGAGTTTATTGTCTCATTTGCTGGTTTCATGTCTTCTTCAATACAGCAAGAATTGCAGATAAAGCAGTGAATGCTTTAGGGTGTGACTACCTTGGAATTGATGCTTCCATGGCGACCTGTCAATCAGGATAGAGCCATAGCGATGCGTATCCATGGCACATTATAGAAGCTGTGAACTTGTTCTGGGGTGTTGTCTGTGTTTTTGTCTTGAACTTTGACCCTTTCACCATGTTTTCACTTCATGAAAGATAATTGTAACATTTTGGTTGCCCAGAAATGTCTTGTCGGTTGTACTAAAAGTTACTCTAAAGGCTCATTTCGTCACATCAGATATGTATATGGATCTGTAGGTGCTCTGCATTTATTTTGATCGTATTTGTGTATGCTTTCTAAAAGCTTCCTGTTACAGACAAAACTGTAGTACGCAAATCAATCGGTGACATCATGATAGCTCCATCCATAGTTTTAAACAGTCTATGGTGTACCAACAGTTTCCAAAGGGGGCAGGAACTTCTGCCTGTTGTTTTTCTTTAATTTCCAAACAGAAAATAATCTCTCTGCGGAGCCACAGTCAGCTCACCTGATCATATTCGGAGCCAGCCTCCAGCAGGCTCTGCTGTATGGCGAACTGCAGCAGGTCCTCCTCCTCATCCCTCATGGTGTCTCTCTGTTTGCCCCCTAGCATGGAGTATCCAGGCGGGGGCTCAAACACACATGGGGGAATCTCTCCGGCTCGACATGACACTGCAGCACACAGGGGGAAGGCAAAGGGCAAGGGATGGGAAGTGTTATCTAACAGTACATGAGATTATGCAGGGAAGAGCAGGGAAGGAACAGTCATTTCTAGATGAAAGGAGGAGAGATATAGAAGTTGTATCAGGTAATTGTCCTTTCATACTATTGTTGTCAAAACATTTCTTGGACTCGACTCGATGTATTTTCCCAGGAAAATAACTGAAGTTAGAGCATTTCTGCAAGATTACATCAAGGATTTCTTCAGAGGTTCCTTCTAAGCGGTCACACGATGAATTATATCTCCCCTCTGCATGGCTGCAGATTTAAACGTGGCTGTTGGGATTCTGATGAAGTGATAGGATGTTGAAAGTAAGCAATAATCTCACACAACACAAACAACATAGCCTTGCATCTTACAGTGATAAATACTGCCCATAACTCTATCAAGCAACCTTAAACTCTATTTGTGGTCTGACGTATGGGCCGGGCTCTGCAGTAAATGTAAGTGGAGATTTATACAACAAGTTATCAGAAAAAAATCTGCAGAATAAAGAGTTTAAAGGGGACATCTGTAAATTTATCGGCCGAGGTAGAAGATGTATGACAGACAGCACGGCAGGAAACAGTGTATGGGAGTGTTCTCACTGGTGGAGCTGGAGCTGGAGACGCTGGAGGAGTCACTGCCTGGAGATGGGGTGTCTGTCCTCGGGGCGTCCCTCTGTCCGTCCCCCTCCACAACCACCTCATTGTCAGTGCGGACGCCTGTCCCCTCCTCGCAGCCGTTGAGGTTGCTGAAGGTGATCCTGGCGTTCAGGATGTGGTAGAGAGGGATCTCTGCAGGAAGCGGAGGTGGCATTTTTATTGTTTTTATTAGGGCATCTGTTTGTATCTTTGCCTCATCATGAAGTTAACTATCCTTATATCATACTTTATTTTTTCTTTCCTTTGTACTCACTTTATCCCTCCGTCTTCATTTCTGTCCACCCGTCTTTGTATCTATTTAAATCCCCCAATCATCCCCTTTATTCAACTGGCCATCACTTTAACCTCCCTCCCTCCATTCTTCCATCCATCTCACTCTCCCGGCACTCACCGATCTTGACAGGGAAGCCAGGCGGCAAACGCAGAGTGATGAAGTCGCGCAGTTTAGCGAACAGGGCGTTTGAGATCGCCATGAGATCGATGATAGGCACCACTTGTTCTGCCAGGGACAGAGGATGGGACTCACACAACCACAACTTGGCTTTGAACCTAGAAACAAGTAAACACACAGTCTGAGCAGAGACGGGCACAAACGCATCAAATATATGAAAACTAAAGAAAAAATATTGGTATGGGAAAATGGATTTCAGATTATGTTTTGGGCTTTTTTAATTAATTAAATATTACATGACAACTTTTTTAAGGTGGGAAGCTACATATTCAGCGGTGCCTGCTGGGTGGTTTCTGTCTGATTAGCTCTTTCAGAAGACAATAAGACTGGGCATTTAACAGCTGCTTTTTTCTAGAGCAACAACGATAGGTACAGTAGAGAAAGCCATTTTGAAAAATCTCCAATGTTACAGTCAACCAAAGACACCTTACCCAAACAGAAAAACTCAAGATCTCTGCAGCATCTAATTTGAAGTCTTAAACAACCTTGATTTAGAAAAAGTTACAATTTTCAATTGTATATTTGTCAAATAGGACTACCAACTAATAGAATAGTGTTAAAGACAATTTCCCAACTTTTTGGATCGGGGTATATGAGAATAAAATTACATTTAAATTATCTATTTCAAATATTTCTAATACAAAATATAAATAAGCTCTCAAGTATTTTATTACAACTTACTTCTTGTTTTTTCTATCTACCAAAAAACAAATGACTAATTACTCAAAGGTAATTACAAAGATATTTTAAATACTGTGCATTAAGTCTGAGGATACTATTAAGTAGACAGAATTTGTTGCTGAAAATGACCAAATACAAATCTGTCTTCAGCGTAATTGAAGCAATTTATGTCCTCATTTGAGTGATTAGCTCTTTGGCCAGAGGTACACAAAGACATTGATTACATCAGCTAACAGCGACTGTCCACACACAAGCTGCTGAGTCGCGTTCAAACAGAATCAATGCTTATATTTTAACTGGTCCGATAATGAACAACATTGGGAGGCAGCTCTGAAACCTCAGACACTTCATCCTCATGATGTCTTGTCACTTTTCATTGAGTGCCAGAGAAGAATAGAGCTGACAGCTGAAAACGACAGACAGACTGAGGAACACAGGGCAGATGATAGGACAGCAGGTGGACGAGAGAAGAAAAAAAATTACATAAAATTCTTCAATTTAGCCTGAGAGACGCTGCAAGGTTTTCTCTAATTATTTCTTGTTTTGTTTCTTTTAGTCAAATAGTCAAGTTAAGAGGACTTGTGTGAATGTGTGTGCTTTTTTCCGCCCACTATTATTTGTCCATCTTTCCTCTGAGGATCTCGGTGGTCAGCTGTCATGGACGACTGATTTTACCCTGTGTGTGAGCCTGTCTGCTCTCTGTCCATCAGTTTGTCAGCTCTGGCACTTGGCGCGAGCTTGGAAGGTGACTTCACTGTATGCATGGCTGCCTGTCTGTTTTCCTGTCTGTCTGCGTCACCTCTGGGTCTTGGTGGTGAGCTGGCACGGGTGGCCGATGTCCCTCTGAGTGGGTGCTGAGCCGGGGTTGAAGTATTCCTCGGCCGTCAGCGCTGCAGGGTTGGTCATCGCAGGGAGCGACATCTGGGTCACCAGGGCCTGCAGGGAGCAAATAATGGATTTGAAAAATGCTTGAACTTTAACTGCTTTAACTGATCCATCATATAAATGGCCGTCAAAATGAATTGTTAATCAATACCACTGACTCGAAGATTTCTAGCTTTTTAAACTCACTTTCTTTGCTGTTCTCTGCTGTGCAATCACCACTTACTGGGATTTCAAGGCTTTCCTCTTACATACTGACGTTTTCATGAAAGAGAAAACTTTGCCCATACGCCAAACTTGAGAACAAATGACAAAGCAGTTTTTCTTACTCCAGTATTTTGCATCATAACAGTAGATGCATCTGATGGTTCACTCCTCTAATTAGTAGCTCAGCGTCAACTGTTAAGTATGACTTTAGTAAACCTGTCAGGCCGCCATTACTGGAGGAGGTAAAGCCGCTAAAGCAGAGAAATTCTTTCCACGTTGTTGCATTTTCTTGCAGCTGCAGTCAATTATTCACAATCAATCCTGCAAAAGTGAAACATTTCAGCTTTACAGTTGCACAAAGTGTCTGCAGAGCGTACGTCAAAACAAAAAAAAAGCTTCTCAGTGTCGTGAGTGGAGAGTATAGAGAGGCATGAAGTTGAAAAGAGCAGAGGTGGCAGTGAGGAGGAACAAGTGAATAGACAGAATACAGAAAGAGGAAAAGGAGGCATGTATGAGTCATAGGAGCTCTCCAGCAGAAACAAATTAAAAAACATAATCAATATCTGAGAGCAGGTTGGAGCCTCTGACTTATTGTTTTACTCTGCAGGCAGACTCTCCTGTTGACACAGTGGACCAGGATTCATACACTCACTGTCCATCCAAAGAGGGGGAATGATAGTGAAGATGATTCATTCATGAGCACCTGAACCCAATAATCACTGCTTTCAGTGGGGAAACAGTGTGTGTTTTCAATTTATTAGATTAGGTTTAAAAGGTTTTATGACGTTTCCTTAACACATAGAGCAACATTGTAATCCTTCATTTAAAGATAACACTGGAAAATCACCAAAGGGTACACTCACCCCATTGTTAGGCCCCATGTGTTGTTCTGCAATCCCTAAGAAGTTCTGCAGTGGAGTCTTCCCACCTGCTCAGACACACACAGCAGAGAGTGAGTTACACAATGTACAAAGTCAAACTGTCCTGTTAGTCTGAGTTTTATAAGCTCTCAAGAGACGATGAAACATGGGCTCCTTAATCTCCACTGCGGCGTCTGTGGTGTCATTCTGCTGCACAATGTTTCGCTCAAGATAATTTGTTGCATTCTGTGCTGTGGTCTTATCATCAACTATGAGCCAGCATGAAAATGAACACAGCCACACTGTACTAAATTAAATTGAACTCAAGTAAATTATACTTTTAAGCAGCTAAATCGAAATACAGTCGCAAAATGAATTTCAAGGAAAATGAAACACAGAGAAGTCACAATTAATTTTACAATCTCACAGATCTCTGTTTTGTTCTTTTTGGTGACAAACTACTGCAATAAGCACTAATTGCAGGCGGTTTTTGGAGCTCGGTTTCACAAGTCTCATTATCTGTTGGTATTAGTCTTTTCTGTGTTTGTCCGGCCATAGTAACTGTTTATTCCAAGCAGAAGAAGCAGTACACATGCTCCACTCACAGGTTAGTTGAAGAGCGAGTTTGTGCGTTAGCTCTGTCAGCCACATGGGCTTTGTATATCCTTAACCCTGGGTTATGAGTTGCCCCTGGCATGGACTGATTTAGCCCCTTTTCACTCACACCTTGTTAACCCAAGGTTAACCTGAGCCCAAGGCTCTAAAATGCACACTTCTTCTATTAGCTCTGTGCTGGATGTCTATTGGAACCTGTGACAAATTCAAAGTTCAAAAACATATAAGGTAATATTTAATTAAGAATCTAACTCTGCAGCTCAGAAACAATGTCAATGTAAAGTCAGTTGACATCAATGGAGAGTTTAAATGGCGGATGTGACTCTCTGGGTGGGAGGGAGCGGTGGGTGGTGGATGGGTCGGACAAACTGTTGACTTTCACCCAGGAGAACAGAGTTCATATACTGTGTGAAAACAAAAGTGGATTGCTTTTTACGAAACTTACATGGCTCACAGTTTGTGATATTTTTTTTATATAACTTGTGTCTACATAACTTGCGTTGTTTGTAAATCCCTATGTAAATTACGTGGCTTCACTTCCGGCATTTCCGGTTTATTTATTTACTTTTTAAACTCACCTTACCCGTAATTTTTTTTGCCTTAAACCTAGGTCAGTGGTTTTGTAGGCAAACTTCACTGAAACTGCAGCCTTTTTTACAACATATGTGTACGTAAAATGACGTGATGTTATTTTAGGACTGCTGCGATGTTTCATGGATTTTCCCCACATTATGTGGCACCAGCACGGAATTCTGTGTTAAGAAGTCTTGGTGGTTTCGTGAGATGAGGTTGGATGTGTGGGGTTATTTGACCAGACTTGATTTACAGTGACCCACAGGTTCACTCATGTTCTAATACAGATGCTGCTAAGTTCTGATTGGCACTTGATAGCACGCACCTTTTTCCGACTGAGCTCTGACTTCAGTGACAAATGCTTTGAGAAAAATAGTTGTATCTTTACAGGAAATAATGTGTTCATGTAGGACCCCATCATTCTCAGTAAAAGTCCCACAATGAAGGAGCCCTTTGTTTTCCGAGTGCCATGGGAATACCAGCAGCAAAAAACGACAACAAAACATGACCAGCTTGTTAGTGTGTGGCTTGTATTTTCAGACAGAACTTGTGCTGCTGTTGTCCTCCCTAAACAGAAACGAAAAATCTTTGCAATGTAAAGGACCATCAATTAGTGTTAATGGCAGTGGCGTCGTGGTGTGCTTTAAGAGTTCACATTTTGACCTTTGGCCTGCTGAACTGTCAGCTGCTTCTGCTTGATTCAAGATACAGTATTTGTCTCTGAGGATATGTATAACACTCAAAGTTTTTTCACAGTGCTGACAAAATGATTATAAGTCGCACAAGGAAAGGGCAAATGGAGTGAGTCACTCATCCAGGAGTCAGTGTAGCAATTCTGCCCTCCTGCATATTAGCAGAGCGCGGATGGGGATCGTGACCTGGGAGAGTGGAGCCCTCGGAGGAGCATGTGATGGTTGATCCTTGCTGACAGCGACAGTCTGGGGAGGGAAGCCTGCTAATCCTGTTTGATTCATCACCTGAACCAGAAAACGAGACGGAGCCATCGAGCAAATGTTACAGGCTGTTAGCCGGGGCCTCGGGGTGATCGCATCGAGATCAGGTGAGAGGGATTACTCATCAGTGACTTTTTTATCGGGCACGGCGCGGAGGGGACGAGGGAGAAATCCGGGTGCTGCACCTGCACATAACGATCACCTTGATGGCCTACACAGCAGAATTGGTGAAGTGAAGTGACGAACCTTTTGTCTTGTTCTTGTTCTGGTCTGACAGATGGTCAGTTCTGGTCCTGGTGATCAGCTCCACATTGGATGCTGCATACACCTGAAAGAGGAGGAGACAATTAACTCTGCTGACTTTGTTGACATTGGCTAAAATTGCTCATTGTTTGAGACCCCACTGCTGTATATTACTACTACTGCTATTATAATAATCAAAATTGCAGAATCGACCATTTGTTTTCCTTTAAATGTGTAATTTCTTCTCTCATGACCGACTTAGAGCCCAATATGTAGAAAAGTAATAGTGGTAACTACTTTCTCTGTCATAAATTGGACTTTGGTGAATCTGAAAAAATATAGAAATGGGCATTGAGCATTGTTGTTAAACTGGATAAGGAAATATTTCATGTTTTTGACTATACATGAAAAAATCATTGCAAGCCACCTGCCATGAAGTATTTACCAAACATTCCTACACATGTGGATGTTACTTTGGTCAATAACACCCTTAATTCCCTGTTAGATCTCTTATAAACAGACTGTTATAACAGAAATCCAGATAGATTTAATTGGGATTTGGCAGATGTATTAATGTATAGCAAGTACTGTCAACACCAATCTAAGATATGGAAAAGATGAAATTGTACCATGTTTTTGGCTCAGTTTGTCTGTTAGTCAGCAGGATTACAGAAAAACCTGCTGGATGGAATTTCATGAGGCTTGTTGTAAAGGTGTAGCATTGGCCAAGGAAGAACTATCAAATCCAAATCACAGGGTGGATGCAAAGAACTAATTCTTTTGCTAACAATGAGGGATAGGGCTTCCGTGCTGCCTTCCTGTGGTTAGTAAATGAGTTCCCAATTGCCAAAATTCAATTATGTCCCCCTCAAATCAGAACAGCTCGTAGAGACGTCAAAAACACAACATATACACATTTTGTGGCTCACCTAATCCACTTCCTTTGCTTTTCATTGCCACACAAATACTAGAAACAAATGAAGAAAAAAGCCAGCACATGGTCTTTGTAGCCTCCAAGTATCCACGTTACAACTTAAAATTGCATGTGACTGCACTACTGGCCTTGGCAGACGTCTGTACTCTCCATGTGCACTTCAGGTATTGAACCATGTTTTACATCATGGATCTTTAAAATCCTGAAAAGACATCCTGCATCATTTAGAGGACTTTTTAAGGATCATTTTTTTAAAACGATGTTTTAAGAAAATTTCATAAACTTAGGGAAATCATTGGGTATAAAGTGGTAAAACAATGTTAGGTAAGTTTTTTTAAGCTGTTAAAGAGAAAAGTAAAGGAACATAAGAGTTTAATATTAATGGTGGCAAAGAACTTTGTTGAATAAAACTGACTTCAACCTTTTGTGTTCTTGATTAATTATTCAGCAAATTCATTTCTTTTCAAAATAAGAGAAATCTATATTTAATATTTTGCTTTTCACGGTACCAAAAACAAACTTATCAAACCTCATTTACACTCCTTACCCCTCATCTGCTTCATACAGGCCAACATCTTCAGGTTACAGTTCACAGCAAAACACTAGAAATCCTCACTAGTGACCACAAAAAGGAAATACTGATTAAAAATTGAACGCCCTGTTGATGCTGAGTTTACACTGGACGCTGGTAAAGCAGAAGGAAGGAAGAGCTAAAAAGTGTTGCGAGCAGCTCAGCAGCAGTTGTCTGTTTACGTTTTGTAACTCTAAATCAATGATGCAGAAAATAGATGCTTTTCAGGCAGCAGTATTTTACTGTAGAGCCTGTCTGAAGTGCTTTTAAACCACTAGTGACAGATGGTCTTGGGTGTCTGACACTTGTCTCCCATCGATCCCTCCAGGGGGTCGCAAAAACAAATGGGGTCAAGGTAATGCATGTGTCTGCGCAGCAGAAAGACTTGTTATTTGTTTGGACTTAATTTTATGGGCCATCTGGTGTTTTATGTGCTGATAACTTTTCCTCATTTGAAGGTAAAGAATTCAGGTTTCAGAAATGCATCTGTCATTGTTTAAAAATGTAGAAGGTTATGTCCTCCGGAGGGTTTTAAAATATCTTCGTGAGTGGTTCGTTCTGGATATTAAACTCTTCAAGTAAAGTGGACTTCCAGGAAATATCAGACTGAGCTCTGACAGCAGTGGTTTCTCTGGACAGTGTGAGAGATCAGAGAGCTGTCAGAGAGGCAGCTTTACCTTGGCTTCATATCCATTCACCGTCTCTGTCTTCTCACTCCTCCAGCCCAGTATACCAGTCTTGTTCCTGGAACAGAGATACAGCACATCAGCCCTCAACTTTCAATCAGCACACAGCTGCTATGACAGCTAGTGTAGATTATTTCCCTGCCCCAAGCACCTTGCAGATACCTGCAGACATCATACATGCAGATGAAATTTCAAGGTCTGAGTTTCTTCTACAATATGCATCCTGAAAACATTGCAGCCTTTGTCCTTGTTTGTTGTCTGTGAAGATCAACAGTTCAGTGTGCAATTAGGAAGTCTGCCCAGAAGTTAATGAGGCATATCCCATCTTCATGATCTATTCACATCAATTCCTTTAGGACCACAGAAAGTGACTTTTCAGGAAATTCAGGGTTTTGGGGAGATTTTCAGTCAGTAGTTTGGTTCTCCTCGAATACTACCAAAAACCATCCTGTAGCCAGAACCACAAAAGACTTTCAGGATTCTCTTGCAACATGATATTTCATATCATGATATAACATGTTGCACCCCTGCCTGAATGCTGGCATGACCAAATACCTGCTTAACCTAAACTAATGACAAACCCCCTTATGGTCAGTCTATATAGGAAAGCTATACATCCTCTGAAAGCTCTAGGTCTCTAGTTTTGGCTGTAAATTTTCATGAGGTGTGATTATCCTAGAGGTCACAGCAACTCATTTTTATACCGTGAGGTCGAGACTCAAGAAATGCCCTCACTGCAATGAATGATGATGACTAACATCATCCCAGAAGAAACTAGGCTCACTGAATCCACAAGAGTCTCAGCTTCCCATGATACCTAAGTTATGTATTTCAATGCTTGGCACCAACAGATACCTTAGATCTTCTAGTTTTGGACATATTTGGATGAGAGGGTGAAGATGGGGAGGTTACACAGGACCAGTAGCTTAGCAAATGTTAACACAAGACCAGGAAACAAGTTCATGACTACTTAAATGTACACAGCTCCAAGGATATGCATTGTTGTACCTCGTGCTGGCAACTTGTAGAGATAGATAGATAGATAGATAGATAGATAGATAGATAGATAGATAGATAGATAGATAGATAGATAGATAGAGTTGAAACTAGCAGTCCTTATCAACAAACCAGCTGCCAATATCTTGATGTCCACTTTCATAATTTTTTTTGTCGAGTTTGTGGTTTTGTGCTGATTAGAAATGCTACCATACTAACACACTAAACTAAGATGGTGTTCACATTAAAAATGACCAAAAGCATGTTGAATTACCCCAAACAAAAGTAAATCCTCATTGAGCCACTCTTGAGCCTTATTGTCCAACTATCACTGTCAGACAAAGTTATGTCCCAGTTTGAATGTTGAAGTTATATCTCAGCTCACTAACTGGACGCTCACTAAACTATGTACTCTTTAACTCAGCCCTAAAACAGCAAAACTGCAGCGCTGTAGTTTTCTTGCATGGCTGCGTAAAGACGTATCACCTCCAGAGGTGGATGTCCTGTCGCTGGTACTTGACAAAGTGGTTTGCTCTAAAGCATCATAAATAGATTATTGGCATGTAGACAGGAGTGCTGAGCAGGGAAAATGCACAGAGGTGACACTGAGGTACAAGTCTGACAGGGAGATGATTACCCCCCCAACCCCCCACCACCTCTCCCTGCTCACTTTCCTCTGTCATTCCTCCTTCTGTCGTCCTGCTTTTTATCCGTTAACATTCACTTCCTGTCCCAGCATCTCACCTATCTATCACTGTGTCTCTCTGCAGTCTATTTTTCTCCCCTTTCTCCTCCTGCCTCCAAAGCCATCAACTCCTCCTATTTTGGCTTCCGTGTTGTACTTTTGTCCCCCAAAGTCTTGTGTCCCATTCATCTCTCTCTCCCTGTTTCTCTGTGCATTTCTTTTATACTTCCCCTCATTTCTCATTGTCGCATCCCCTTTCTCTCTCCTTCATCCATTTCCCCTTTCCTCCACCCTCTTTCTTTTATCGCTCCTTTCATTCTTCTTTTACCCTTTTCTCTCCCTTCTCTCCCCCTGTCCTAAACTTTCATACTCTGTCATCCCTCTCTGTCACATCAGTCTTATCTCTCCACCTGACCAGAATAGATGTGTTTTGTCCTCTGATTGGCCCACCTCTGCCTCCTCTCTCTTCTCCTTTATGCTTCTTTTCCCTGCGTCGATGCCACTTTATGTGAGACTGAGCAGTAAAACTGTACCGTTAGCATAATAAAAAGCTCCTAAATTGACTGCACACAAGCCACCTGCCCATCCAATTTTCTCCCGCCCTTCCTCTCCATTCTTCTCATAGTCAGCTTATGTCTTGTCTGCCTCTTCCATGTCTTTCCGTTCTGCTATCTGCCTCTCTGTCTCTGTGTTCACCGGTGCATCTTACTTGCAGTACAGCGTTGAGCTTTTTTGAAGTGGTCTGAGGCTGATTCACAAAGCCTGAAGCGAAAGTTGTGCCTCACTACCTCCACATCACGCTAACTCCTGACACATTTTCCTTATTTGTGTGTGGCCATTTTAGCCCTTTGAGTGAACATTAGACACAAAATATCAAGGATAGAGTATTTTTAGACAGATTAGACTTGAAGCACGCCTGTGTAACTTTTGCTGAACAGTGGTTAATGTGAAGGATGACAAGATGATGATTTAGCTTGATTTTATTTGTTTATTTATTAGGGACTGTGCTGTTCTTGGTATAGACGGATAGTTTTCATCAGAACAAGAGTGGCACAAGTAGGGAAGTATTAAACCAGAAAACTGACCCCCTTAAGTGATTTACACAGCTAAGGCTAAAAATAATATCTAGTTATGATATCAGAAATAATCCCCATCTACATTGGTGATGAAAACAGGAAGCAAATTGTTCACTCTGCGGTTAAAAATACAGAAGATACCATGGAGGAAGATCAGAAATAACCAAAGTAAGAGCAGAGATTTCTTTGCTTGGGCCTTCAATGAGGTGGAACTAGTACTGAAAGTAATAGGCAGTAAAGAAAGGCGGAAAACAATATAAAGTTGATAGGAAAGTCACTGCAAAGCTAATAACATATCACAGAGGTGCCGAAAGCATTTTTGGCTGCCACCTATTGTGCTTATTGTGCACTGCACCACGGGGGATGTTTCTTTTTAAAAATTGCTGACACAGCATTTGCTTCTGTGTCCATACAGTTGCATCTGCAACGAGTATGTCACTATATATCGATTTAATGAGCCCAACCTCGCCAGCTGTGCTTTCAAAATACTCTAAACGCTAGTAGCAGTGAAGACGCTAATTGTAAATGAAGCAAAGTTTCGGCCTCTGCATTTTAAAATGAAAATGTATATTGTTTTAAAATCAACAAGGGTTTTAAATATTACTTTTCGATTCTACTTTCCATTTTTAACAGGATGATTGTGTTATTTTTTTATGATTTTAGGGCAGAACTGTAGAAATAACTCGTTGTTTATTGCACTTTCATTGCAGGAACATTTTCCCTCAGCTGTGTTGCAGATTCAGTAATATGTGGTGTTTAATAAACTCTTTTGTTGTCTCCACTTCCCCCAGCACTGCTGCACTTCTCTTGGTGTTTTGCTACATTTTGTGAAATGCATTTTGACAGTCACCAGAGAACGTGCCTGAACTTGTTCCACTCAGCTGTGGGTTGCAGCGTAGGAGACAGCAACAGTGAAAGAGTGACAGAAATTCAACAACAAAAGAGTGATTTTCTCCACTCAGGAGGGAAAAAAAGCCAACACTCTGAGCTGAAAATATCCTCAGGCTGAATAACATTGCGTTGTGCTGAGGCTACTGTTGGAGAAAATGATTATTGTGCCTGTTCTTTGGAAGATTTCTTCCTGTATGACTGTTGAACACGGTTGCAAAATGTTATTGGATTCTGAGGGATGTTATACAAAATCCTATGGTTTATTCTCCATGTTTTAAATGTTGTTACAGCTGCATCACAAATTGAAATGTCACATCATCTATCTTTGCTTTATTATTCACAAACTGCACCGCAAAGTGAGAAAAAGGGAATATAGAGTACATCAAGCTATTAATATGTTTCATAGCTGGGTTTTTGCCTTTAACTCTAAGTGTGTTTGAGTCACAGTCACTTCCTTCTGCACCACTAGACTTTTCTTCATCAACATTCATAATCTGTTTGTTGTAATATTGCGTCTCACCTCTCGAAGGCGATGTTGCGGGTGTCCAGCTGAGTGGTGACCACAGGAGCAGACAGCCTGCCTGCAACCTGCTCATCGCTGGGCTGCATCGTGCCCAGAAGGCCTAAACTGGCGGCATTGCTGCTGCAGGCGGCGCCGTTCCCCCGGCCAGGTGAGAGCGCTGTGAGAGACGACACGCACAAGGTCTCGCAGAACACCACCTGCCTGTCATGGTCGACCTCCATCACCTCTGCGCTGGAATCTGACAGGCAAGAGAGGAACAGCCAGGAAGAGAGAAATGAGGGCAATGTAAGTGAGCAAGAGAGCGGCAGATGAGAAATTGAAAGTGGGAAATGTTACAATATATACTGCCAAATGAGGCTGCAAAACCCAAACATACAGATGCATGTGAACGGAAAAGTCAAGAGAGATGAAGACTGAAGTCAAGAGATTGCAGATGCTGCAGACGAACAGAGAAAAGACGGTGGAGGCAAGCAGGTCCAGTGAAAAGGTTAGAGGAGGAATATTTTTAAAGTGGTGCGAGGAAGAATGGATGACATAATGCAGAGAGAAGACACAGGAGAATTGTGGAAACAGCTGTGCAACGAGGCTACAAGAAGCAGGGGAGAGAGGATCATCGTGGAAAGGTGTGGCTACCTGCACTACAATATTTCCTCCATTTCACATCCACTCATTCACTCAAATGAAGCCTGTGGTCCTGATACAGTTCAGCTTTGTTCCACTTGGACCAGTGGATTCATATGGCGACCTGTCAGCAGTATACTGCTGCATTAACGGTGTTGTCTTGATGCAATTTGTGTCCCACAACAATGTTACACTGCTATAGTAATAACCACAATGACAATCTTTCTGCTCAGTGCATTAGACCAATTATATCAGATATGTATGATGTTGGTGCTGAATGCTGGGTAATTTCATTAGACTGAATGCAATGGGGTAATATTCACTTTGTGAGTGCGTCAGTGTTGTGGTTGTCATAAAAGTGCTTTTTAATGCACTTTTAATGATACACTTTTTAGATCTTGACTATATATTTTAATTGGATGTAAGATTTTAGGATGTCTGGATCTTAAGTTATCAGAGAAACAAGCCGAGGGAACGTTTGCGACAGCTCGGCTCGCAGCCCCCGCGTGATCTCCTGTGTTGTCAAACAGCGTTGGAGAAACACCGATTTTTAGTGCAAAACTGCAATATGCAGTGTTTTTACAGATTACAATCATCAGATGTGTATAGGGAGGAGGAGGAGACCTCTGCAGAGAATTCTGCTCCTGTTAAAAACACTGAAGGAATCCTGACTGGGAAAGCTGAACGCAAGAACGGGAATGATGGTGAAGTAAACAACTTGTAGTTCCCATGCTACTTTACAACTTCACCAAACTCCTGCTTTTGTATTGACTGAGAGACCCTTCGCAACAGGAAATTACATATTGCGTTCAAAGTCGAGTAGGAGGGCTTTATAAATAAACCCTAACACTGCATACACACATACAGTAAGTCTAGAGTTTGACCTCTGACCTTGTCCCCTGAAAATAAAGCTCCGGTTTCCTCTCTGCCAGGTCATCTGTTCAAAGCCCATCAGGGTGGTGTCAACACGGAGACACTGTCCACTCTTCCAAACTCTGTAGGTGTCGCTGGGGCAGATACGGGACACCAGGGGCACTAAGGACAAACACAGACCAGTACAGAATGTATTGCAGATCTTTTTCTTCAGTTTTGGCAGTCCTGGTGCTTTGTATGTAACAATTTATTCACAAAAATAATAATTAGCCACAACTCCTCTATAGAGACTAACACTGGAATCACAACCATTTGTGGTTTTGTAAAGCACTTATGATCAAAAGCTATTTAAGTTGAAAACCCAAGCTGTGCATACAATCTGCTGTGCAGGAAGTGTGTGAGCATCAGTGTCCAGTTCAACAGGAAGAAACAAGCCTCTTCAGACCCAGAGGGAGATGATAACATGATTAGTTCTGACTGGTTGGGACTGGACTGCTTTACTGTCTGGAATGAAACAAAGACTGGACTCACCCCAGCTGGTGAACTCCCATTTCATCTCCACGTAGAAGTCCTGGGCCTGGACAGAAAGAGACACAGAGAGAAGGATCAGATGGAAGACAGATGAGAAAGCAGCGCGGGCACTGATGAAGAGGAAGAAAGAGAAAGAGAGAGTTGGGTAGATAGAGAGTGATGAATTTAGAAGAGAAGTGGAGGAAAAGAATTGCAGCAATGCTGCTTCATTGTCTGTTCCAAAGATTTTTGTACTGGCACAGAGAAGCGTGTGTGTGTGTGTGTGTGTGGGTTAATAATAGAAGTGATGGCTGTAGAGATGGAGAGGAGAATGATGTGGATGGGAGCAGCAGCAGATGAAGAACGGTGTGCGATGTTTGCAAAGGCATGTGTGCTTGAGTGCGACTACTCATTGTCAAAATGTGAGGGTGTTGTGTCTACCGTGTGAGTATGCTAGAGTGTGTGTATATGTGTGTGTAATTAGTTGTGTGTGTGTGTGTAGGGGAGCCAGCTGGAGCAGATACACAGGAAGACAGACTGTGTGAAGGCAGTTCCCTGCATCTCTGCCACTGTTCTCTGCAGCTCTGCTGCTGCAGCGGCTTCACCACGATCTGCTGCACCTCAATGCTTTCCAGTCAGGATAATAACCATCGACCTTCAGGCTCTCCAGTCTCGGCTTGTCCGATTCCTGCTATTGCGCCTTTTAAAAGCGCCGTTCTGTACCCCTTTAGGGGAAAGCGATGACTCAAACTACCAGGAGACAGGAGGTTTTGCAACATAGAGACATATCGTTTCCCTTGTTGGGTAGTAAACAAAGTTATTAATACCTTCAAACAAAACCAAGAATATTTGATCCAAAACAAAGATGTTAATATGAAAAAGATGAATCTACATTTCAAATGAATGCATATCTGCTCACAAACCCCCTGATGTGCCTTTGTAGCTTGTGTACATTTTGTTTCATGCATGTCATTTTTTATGCCTGTGCGTCCACACACACACACCTGCATCGATACTTGTTTGTGTCGATGCAGGTGTGTGTGTGTGTGTGTGTGCTCATGGGAGCCTCTTTTTCCATGTGTTCGTCATATGTGTGTGTGTGAATGTGTTTGTGTGAAATCCCACTTGGCGCAGTCGCTCCAGCAGGACGGGGATGCCCGCCAGTCTCTTGGCAGTCCTCTGGTAGTCACGGTAACGAAGCACTAGACGCACCAGCTCCGGATCTCTTGTGCTCACCGCCTCCTGAAGAACTGAAAAAAGAGAGCGAGACAGAGAGTAAAACAGAGCCAATCACTCAGACCTCATCTAAAATTTATGTACATGAGCAATTTAAAGGGGGGCAGCGAGAATTGCCGAAACTAAAGTAGGCCAAAGGAAAAGCTGGTACTAACAATTACTGCAGCGCGCCCGTCATTCATCAGACCGCCACTTTGCTGCTAATCTTACAGGCTGTTTTACACTCTCAATTATACATAATAAATACACACTTAACAATTTGTTTTCTGTGAGTAACAGCTAACACACACAGCTAAAACAATCTACTGTACATTTTATTTCACAGAGTAATAAAAGATTTCACTCTCTCTCTTAATTCATCACCAACAAGACAAAAGGACAGGAAAGACAGCAAAAATAAAAACCTAAGGAAGAAGGTGGGAAATTGTGCTGTAAAGGGTTTTAAAACAGTCAATATAGTTTCAAGGTTAAAATATGAATTGATTTCATGCTCCAGTAGTTGCCAGACCTCAGCACTGTTTGCACAGAGCCAGCTGATAAGAGGTGTCTGGCAGAAGCCATTGCTGTTCTACGAAAGAGGAGGTGAAGAAAAGCATCACGGCTGGGTTGTATTTTATAAAACAATCAAGAGGGCAAAACTCCTCTGTGCCAATGTAAAACAGAACCAAAGGGAAACGCTGCAGTCCACCCTTTTGCAAATACAGTGTATGATATATCATACATTATAGATTATCATAGTCCCTTTATTGTGGCCAAGGGGGCCACAACCAAAACTGCAACATTTTCAGACCAATTGTGAGTTTTTCACTGGGTAAATGCACACGACAGGCTGTGCTGTGTGAAACCCTTCTGATCTGCACAAATACATGAATTGTCTTTATTAGTGGGACATTTTCTGGACATATTCTTTGAACAATAAAAATCTATCACATCAAGTAGTCCCTTTTTCACTTCCAGAGGAAGTCCTCAGGATCAGAGTGATGTGTGAGTCACGAACAATGGTAGCTGGTTCCCTGCCGATTTCTTTTTTTCTTTCTCTTTTTCTGTGAATTAATACAAGATGGACAGATGTGCTACTAAATGAAGAGCCATTTGGGAGCACAGAGAGAGACGGCAGAGCCAAATGATCTGACTCACTAAAGAGAGCCAAAATACCTGTCACACCACTGACTGACTCCACAAGTCTACAAGTCCACCACATCTAAGGTGCAACAAGTAGCATTTTAACATTGATAAACCGAATTTGCAATAGCTCCAAACCACAGACGCACAGGCATCCACACGTTCAGACCTACCATGTCGACTGATAACTGACAAAGTGGTAACAGCAAATAATAAATGGTAGGACTGTACAGAAAATGTACAATAATATATATATATAAAAAATGCATGATAAAGAAACAAAAATGTATACATATACAGTGTGGCTCCTTAAGGATGTCACCGCTTTACTTGTGTAATTAGAGCTAAATAACATTTATTTTTAATGATGACAGTGAAAAGAGTAAAACTCCAGAATATGAGGTAAAATAATTCATGGGAAATGCGGTCATAAATTTTAACCACTGGTGTGAGATATAAGATACAAAGTTAATCCACCGTGGCCTCATTATTTACTTTAATTATAGCAAAGTGTCATAATGACCCTGAAAAAATGCATTACTGTATAAAATGCTGCATGTAGTGACTTTATCTTGGAACACACTCCTTCCACAAACCACCTGAAAGTGCGATACATATATTTAGTATACTGCACCTTGCACATGCTATCAGATCTATACTTCTCCACAAACACACACACGCACACACACACTCACCGGTCCAACCATTGCGGTTCTCCTTGCTAACGTCAGCTCCGTGCTGCAGCAGGGCCTTGGCACAGTCCAGGTGGCCCAACGTGACAGCCAGGTGCAGAGGAGTCCGACCACGGGGGTCAAGAGACTCTAAATCAGTCTGGATGAGCAAGAAAAACAGAAAAGAGAAAGAGGAGGAAGAGAACGGAGAGAAAGACAGAGAGAGGGGAGAGTGTAAGGGAGGGTGTGAGCATAAAGGTAAGAGGGGCAGACAGAGAGAAATGAAGCAGGAGTAAAGGAAATTGAGGTTAATTGTGTATCGTTGTAGTTCTTTTCTATCTCAGGCAGAGGGAGGAGGGAGAAACAGAAAACATAATAGAGACACCAAGTGTGAAGATGACAACAGTGAGACGGGAAGAGAGACAGTGACAGGTGTTAATTGATCTGTCACCACTCCAACATGGCTGGGTGCTACACACCTATATGCCACTTATTTTCTGGGCTGGAGGGACTAGATTTAGTTAAACACAGACAGGACTATCGGCTCCACACCCTGAGTTTTTTAAGCAGCCGTCTGTCTGTTGTAAAGGGTTCAGAGGAGGTTGTCAGCTTGAATCCATGGCAGAGAAATGTGAGCAGGTAAAGTAAATAAGGAGCACAGAAAGCTATTCCCTCGAGCAAAGAACGTAATTTATAGCCAAAAATAGATGTTTTTCTCTTCTTCTGTACATTTGTAAGTGTCTGACAACAACATTGATGAACAAAGAGCGTAATTAAAGCTTAAGGCTTCACTTCAGCTCTCAGCTCCACTCTGTATTTAGAAGCATGTCAACAAGGCCTCATTTGTCAGCCATATTACATTAGTGTTAATCTGCTATATCAATCATACTAGCTCTGATATACTAAATTAAAAAGAATCATTGCAGGGGGGCTTTAAAACAAGACTTTTAAAAGACATTTGATAGACAGCTATAGTTAATATTAGATGCTCAGAATAAAATGTGTGTGTCAGATTTTGCAGTAATACAGCCACCCCGCACCTCCAAAGGTGAATGTGTTACTAAGAGTTAGGGTGCATGACCACTGTAGGTGATGTACATGTATGGGAAGTGACTAATTTGCTGAACAAAGCATGTTGGGGTACTTGGCGACATGCTGAACCAGGAGGGTGGACATGATTTAAAACAAATCGAGTTAAAACAGATGAAATGTGCAGGAAGGTCAAATTCAAAGTCAATGCATAGATGGGAATGGATGCAACGTGACAAGAAAGGATGCTTATATGTGTCTGTGTGCGTTGAAATGTTTCGACCTAAACAAAAAGTTTGCCTGTGAAAGCCTATTAGCATTGAGATTTTCCTGACATCACCATAGACTGTATATAAATAGTGGACATAGCCTCCCTGATGTCACCCAATAGTTTGTTGTGTGTTACGGCTGTCACACTCTTGCTTTACATCCTTTGTAATTTTCTTACATGAAACCAGTGACCATACTTTGACTTTGGAGGAGGGAGGGGTGGATCAATCTGACTGAGAACTGAGAACATTACACTGCTTTATTAACAATCTTCTTCTAAATTGGATCATTATTTACAAAATTAACATCACATTGTATTGAAGAAGACTTGAAACTAGCAGTTGAGACCATAATCTTGCCGAAAGCATTTTTAATGAGATAATACATCAAGTGAGAGGTTGTCTCTTTGTACTTCACCCCACGGAGTGGGAGTGAAGAATTGTTTTGGGCAGCTGTGTCTGTCTGTCTGTCTGTCTGTTTGTCTGTGTTTCCGCTGCATCTACATCCTCTGGCCAACAGAGGGCGCTGTGGGGTGAAGTCTGCCATCTCTGATTGCCTTGTTTGTATTGAGATAGATAGGACTTCTTTTGCAACTGATGGTGTTGACCCTTACTGGACTTTTTGAAAGAATGAAGGCTTAAGGCACTTCTGCATTTGCTTTACTGCTCAGACATCACAGAGAATCACAAATGAAGGAAACTTCATGAGTTGTGAGATAGTCCAAACTACAATGCTGTGGCTTGGTTTCTTCACATTTAATGTGAACACACCTTTAGCTAGTGTTAAGTCTATCAGCCAGGCACAGGCACATTTATTTCAGTAAATAACTCCCTGTCAAACCACAACTTCTTGTTTTTTTCACAGATTTAACAAACGTGGTGAGACAATTAGAATAATTTTTTTTTTTTCCCCCTTTGACACAAACTCGTACCAATCTTTTCACCCAACTTGCAGCTGAAAATCATTGCATTAATAGCAGAATTTACTAAATAACTTCAATATGTTCATAGGAAAAAATGGAATAAATACAGAGCCACAGTTGGAATGTCGGTCTAATGCAGGTCTAGTTGTTTCAGTCCATAAAATATGTTGAAAAGATGACTGGATGAGTCACTCATTATGGGCACCGTCTGCCACAGATTGCACTGCTCTTATACACATGGTAACATGTCATTATTGATCAGGAACACTGAGAACCTACAAGTGACACAGTAAGCCACACATTACTCACAATCTGTTAATCGCTGCATGAGCTGTGGTGCTTGTACGCCTGATGAGATATCATGTCTCTACATCTATTTAATAATCCACTGGCTGCATTGCTCTGATTGAAACTACCCATCACTCTGTGTGTCCATTCTCCAGGCCGCTCTATGCACCGCTGTCTGCATGCTGCCTCTCTCTGCAGTATGCTGCACTGATCTCAGATCTGCCATCCAATTAAGCAGATGCTGACAGCCACCATTTTTCAGGACCTAGGCTGATCCAAGGTCAGTTCTGTCAGTCAATTGCAGGCTTGAATCCTAATTAAGGATTACTTTAAGAGATAAGTGCAGTGTGACACAGGATCAGTCCTTTAATGAATGATCTTAAGGAAGGTGTGGACAGTTCTTTCCAGGAATAATAATGGCACTATTTGGAAAGTTGGATTTGTTGTTTTTTATAGTGTGTTATGATATTAATATCTGATGTATTTGAAATATGGCCGAGCAGTGAATTCAGGGAAGCTGCCTGAGTCCTTATTGATCCATATAAATCCTAAAATCGAACAAGCAGAGAGAGAGGAAATGTACTTTTAAAGCAGGGATAGGGACAGTGTTTTTGTGACATTGGGCAAAAATCCAATAATAACCTTTCAGCATATTTTAATTCAAGTGGTCTGAAAGAAAACTAGACTTCTGCACCTCCTCCTGGCTACTGAAGAGAAGAGGAGACCAATCACAGGTCACTTTGGAGATAGGGCATTCCTGTTGGCTGCTCTTCAAATGCAAATGTGCGTGCAAGTTTGTTCAGATGGGGAAACCCTGATATGATGGCAGAAAATTCTGCAGAAGAAATAAATAGGCCACATTTGCATG
>CAFUXE010000010.1:198720-231852 GCA_903364295.1 Serranus cabrilla | reverse complement strand
ACTACTCACAAACCTCGCCATTAGGCGTGGCATCAGTATTACTGCAGCTGTTTGAACTCTTGCACCTGGGACAGCTACTAACCCTCACACCTTAACAGGACACGTAGACTTTCCACAAGAGAAGCACAGGCTCAGATAGAGGAGATCAAAGTCTCATCTCAGTTGTTACTGCTGCTGGCTGCAGGCAAATGACGCTGGCGAAATAGCATCATCTGTCTCTAAGCTCAATATCCGCCTCATACTATTGGCTGCCTTGCTTATCCACTTTTGAATCATGAACAGGAGAAGGGACAAACCCTGTACCTGTCTCGAATAGAGACTGTCTTTCCCAAAAGATGACCCCAAAGGTCAATCGTACAGTCAGCTTACTCTGACTCATATTTATGTTTATTTTTATGTCGTGACCTTTAGAGGCCACAGTAACTATGACCAGGAAGAAGTCTTGTGTCAAGTATAAAGAGCAACAAGGTTTGCAAAGAGGTGAGATTGGTGTGGATAGATGGGCCAAACTTAACAAATGTCTTTTATGTAACGCAGGGTAATTTACGTACAAATGTACTTATTTTAACCCAAACCTTCATCTTTCCTAAACCTAACCAAAGTGTGACAATTTCCCAATGTTAACAATGTGTTTTAAAGTGTGACCTTTTTCATTTCATTCTCCCATCGTTAGGGGTGCATTAGAGAATTGGCACAAACAACCTGTGTAGCTGTATGGGTTGCGTTTCACTAACTCCTATCATCTTTTGACGATATAAGAGGACGTAAAAGTTAATCCCCTGTTCTGGGGCTAAAAAGCTGCATTGTACCATGGCAACCTGCCAACCCACCAGTATCCTTTTCAGTATCCTGCACAGACTTTTTGCTGAGCGACTTGGAAATATGATTTCCTGATAATTAAATCAGACTCACCAGGCTCCCGTTTTGAAAATCTGGTCAACCAGCCTCATCAGACACTGGTCCCAGTGCCCATATTACACATCAACCTTAACGACTGCAGTCAGTCAGTGGACATCTCAGGATAGTTCATCCTTGGTGATGTGCCCTCATGGAACTATCAAGCTTGACCGGAACGTGACCCTGCATTCACCCTCAACCAGAACAACGGGCTCTGACCCTCCTGACTCCTCCGACACTGCCTTCTGCCTGGAAGGCTTGATCAGGGAGCTCAGGAGCTGCTCAGAGCTTTTGACAATGTTCCCGGTTTGAGGTCAGGATATTTGCGCCCATGCTGAGCGCTGCTTGGGTGATGATGACCTCTTACAAGATGCTGGCTGGCCAACAAAACCACATGAAACATTAATACATAAAGCCATACGGTCAAACATGGTGGTTAAAATATTCTGATGTGGGGATGTTTGGCCCTTTTGCGGAGGTGGTAATTTTCACAGTGAGAAATGCTCGAGGCATGTCATCCCTCCTGGGTTTTAAGTTGTGGTGGAAAGGACTCATGAAGCAAAACTACGCCTCCTTTCTCTGACTTCAGACTAGGCAAATGTCCAGGAGTGATGACTTGAATGACTTTAAGATCACTGCCATAAAAATTATTTTTTTCCATCATCCACATTGATTGTGCTACTGTTAACTGCATCCTGTCAGTTGCATGGATCTTGACTTGTAGTTGTGTCATCTCTGTATCTGTTTCTATTCCTCAACACTGTAATTTCGTTCTACCCCATCTTTCCCTTTATTCCCTCAACAATCTCCTCTCCCTTTTACCTATTACATCCTGATTGTGTATCTCTCTCTGTCTCTCTCTCATTCTGTCTGTTAAAAGCTTTCAGAAACTTAACTAAATCTGACCCCAACCCAGCCCTCATGGTATCTCTTTGTGGCTTTTCTGCGCTGCAATTAGGACTTGGGTTTCATTACACTGAGGAAAGTAAGAGGGGTGAGGGTGGGGCCGAGGCAGATTGATTGTTGGAGGTAAAGAGGGACAGAAGGCACAGGGGATAAAGGATAAAAACTTTATACAGTGGGTGCAATTGAGTCGGGGTAACAAGGAGAAGTAGAGGAGAAAATAAGAAACTTGTAGCAGACAGGTGCAAGTAGCTAGCAGAGCTGTTCAATCATGCCAGCAACCCAGCATAAGGTTTTATAGTGCTGATTTAACATTAGCACCTTGCCGAGGGCATTATAATCAAGCCAGGCACTGAGCTGATGCCAGACACAGAGTCACAGAGAGGACAAGAAACAGCAACAGAGAAAAAGAGCAGAGATCTTTGTTATTTCCTGCCTTCATTTTGAGATAGACCATCACTCTCTACATGGCCCTGTTCTGTTTCAATCACACTGCACTTTTACGTCTGTTTGCAGCCCAGACGGACTCTGTTCATGGTCAAAGTCTGTCATTATTTCCTCCCCACCTCCTCTCTTCTCCTTTACTCTCCGCCTTCACTCTCTTCATCACCTTGTTTGCGCCTCCACTCCTTGGTTCAGTCTGTCAGTGTTGCCTCCGTGCTTTCACTATTTCACATCTCTTTACTGGCTGTTAGTTCACATCAACCTTGTATGAATCTGGTGAACACAGCTAAAAATTGATCTCTCATCCCGTCTTTTATCCCCCTCTGCTTGTTATTCTGCCTATTTTACTGCTCGTCTCTTCTCTGTCTTTCCCTTTGTACTTTCCTCTGTGGTCAGCTGTGTGTCCCTGGCTTTTATTCAACCACTCCTCCCGTTACTATGTTCAGTTTCCTCTTTCCAGCTTTGCGTCGTAACATCGATATCCGATGTACCAATTATTCCACTGTTGCCTGCTGTGGCAGCATTTCTGCTCCCCTCAATCGCTCACACATACAATCAGTAACATGCTGCTAAGAAGATTGGGCAAGCATAGGTGTCATACCACAAGTGTTGGAAAACAGGCATTTTTAAAAACTTCATGAACCAGCTGTTCACTGCATTGTTGTGCTGGAAGGCAATAAGAATGAAACAGTGCCGGATATTTGATGCATACACATGGTGAAATGAAATGAGTCTCATCATTTCACCAAAGGCTGGGCAGGCTTTAAAAAGCTCTGATATGGAGACGGCTTTTATTTTAGTGCGACATAAAGCAGAGGTCAGTAATATTATACACTTCTTCTACTGAGTGGTGACTGTATTCATCAGAGAGCAACTGTTATCATGTAATGTCAGCACAATAATGCCTTTGTTATTTGGGCTATAACAGCATGCCCATAATGTGATATCCTAATGCCTATCATGTGATATCATAGGAAATATCACAATGCACGGTATTGTTATAATAATGTGCATATGTATTTCTGATCTACGCTCCCCCAGTCTTTGTCAATGCTCACAACAGAAATCTCTATTGAAAAGTATTCATGAAGTCAATTCAGCATGCAAGTCTATAGGTCTATATGTCAAGTATTGTCTCCGTCAGCTCTCCCCACAACCAGACAAAACTCTGAAATAGTTATAATTAACAGACAATCAATGTCTGCATGAACTGAATTTAATCTGCAAGACTTGTCACTTAGTACAGCATTGACAGTCTTTTCAAGAACTTCAAGAGTCACACTTTGTGTCTATCTTAAATGCCTTGTATAACATGCCATAAGGAGATTTCGAATTGGGTCAGTCTCAGTGTCTCTAATTATGGAACAGAACCAGAGTCATTCACACAGGAGCAGAGCACATCCTCAAGGTCTCTCATATCCTAACTACCGGACAGCCAGCATCTCTCATCAAGTTCGGCAGGTGTAAGGGCCATTGTGACCCCTCGAATTACGTTACCATATCAGAGAGGAATTCAATTTCATGATATCTAATCACATTGCTACTGATAACAAACGGGACATACTGTCGATTTCAATCATTTGTATCTTGTTGGCTGCCAATCTCTGCACCCATCGGCTACCTGTCTGACGATGATTTAACCTCTGGGGGCAATGGGGCTCCAATGTACTCAGCGAATAACAAGCTTTCTCTTCCGTGCACTGGTCATTGTTAAAAGTCTGATTAGCAACTTCATCAATACCTCTTGTAGGTGTTGTAGGTCCAGATGACATTTTGGCTAACCTCTGAAAGCTTATAGAAAGCTAAATCATCGTCAAACGATAGCCAGTGGATTATTTTGCTCTGCACAAAGAGTGCTTTCCAGCTAGCAACCAAAGCCCTGCATTCATATGCAGATACCTGTGTAAAGAGATTAGTTGGCTCTTAGTCATTTTTTCACATGTAATGCAAATAGAAAATGGTCAGTAAAACCACCAGGTTCCCCCTAATCCCAAACATATTGAGTGATTGATGGCCTTGATATTCATGTTAGCAATATTTCAAAGTTGAGAATACAAATTTAAGTCAATGCCTGTGACACAATGTCCTGGTTATGCACAACAGACAGGCCAACTGGGGCTTGGACATACTTGGCAAGGTAATATTTGTGTCCTGGTTTAGTACAGTGGACATTTTAGCAGCTGCAGAGAGATGCATTCTAATTACAGTTAACTTTGTTCATTATTCCTGAAGCATTCAACTTCCATCACTTGCCTGAAGCTATAAAAAAATTCCCTGTGCTGTCAAAATGGTGTTGAACAGACCAGAGCCATGGGAGTCCCACAGTTATCCAGAATGCTTTTTGACACCTGTCATCGGCATCACACATGTGTAGGTCTATGTAAGTGCGTTTCGTGTGTGTTTGACTGACAGAAGCTCGGGGTTGGAGTGTAATGGTGTGTGTGTGCTGTCCTAATTTGAGCAGCAGTACACATATAGACAGGAGCTCAAGTTACCATATGAAATTAATTGGCCATCCACTTTATGACACAAAGTAGAAGGCAAATGAGTTCTGGGATGCGATGCTGACATTATGCTAATTGTATTAGTTCAAAAGCTGATATCATTACATGTAGGGTGTAAAATGCAAAGAAGCACTGAGTTGTACAACCCATGCAAAACCATCCATCAATGCATGCTTACATGTGTGTACACCCACACACAAATTCAAAGTAGCAAACTCACACAATAAGCAAGAGAGCAAGAGTTACATTTATAGACGAGGCTAAGCAGAAGTTCATCAACAATGAGAGGGGAACAAGAGAAGAAAGAAGTGAAGCTCTGGTTTTCCGTTGTTGTTTACTACCTGTCTGCTCACAACTTGCTCCGATCTACCATCAAACACAGAAAGCTGATAACTGAGGTTTAGGGTCTAGGATAGTGGCTCTGGAACTGTGCATGAAAAGAGGAAGGATTAATGGTTGCTGTGAAAAAATAGAAAAAAGTCATATTTACTGCCTTTCTCCCTCTTTTCTATTTTCTTTGTTTCTTTTGACAACAAAGAGTTTTAAAGAGATAAAAATATGCAACCTATGATATCCAGTATAGTCAAGACACCAAGGGATTCATTCAAATAGATAGTGGGGAGGCGTGGGTGTAGATTCTGCATAGATTTAAGGTCATACGGTATTCCTGTTTCATAAAGTTTTTACTCCGGCGAACACTACAGAATATATCGACATCTGTTTGCTATGATAGTTGACAGATCTACACTGAGAATTACAATGAAAATGAGTCCAATTGTACACAAGCATAAGAGGAGGGTGACTAATCATGCTGATTAACTAGGGATCAGCATCAAATCTTTTTTGAGTCCGAACATTTTGGTACTTGAGATGTTCAAAAGATCTGTGTTTGTTCTTACACAAGAAAAAAAACTACACGGCAGTCTGCTGGCTTAGTTTCTAAAAAGATCAAATATGATATAAAGGTGCTGGGTTCAAACGCACAGCAGATGAGCAATATTTGCATTCTAAAATATTCATAGATACAAGGGCTCCTAAAAAATGAATGACAATGAGGTTGTGTGGACTCATTTATTGAGTCATGTGTAACCAAAGACATCAAGTTTCAATTCAGAGAATTTGGTGTAAAATATTACCTTTATTTATGTCAATAATTTATATATTGATAACATTTTCAATCAATCAATTGAAATCAGCAAGGATCTCACAATACAGCTGAGGCTGTTGGGAATTTAGAAGCATCCAAGAAGCAAGTAGTAGAAGCAAGTGTTTGACTTTTGAAGTTTTTGATTTTGACCAGCTGAAAGCGCTCAATGAAAGGTCCGGGATCACCAAGCGATGGTAGTAATCCTCTGAGGATAATGAACTTCTGATTTTTTCAATGTCCTGGCAATCCATCCAATAGAGACAGAGCACAACGTGCAGTGCTCTGAAATCCACGCCTAGCGGATGGGATAACAATCAGCACCACAGCTTTCTGATTCATCCACATCTCACTATAACACAAGTCGCATACTGTCCAGATTCTTAAGCTGAACTCACCGAGATATAGTTAGTTAGATATAGTTATGAAGTTAAAATTGCTAGCAAACAGAATTGACAAGGATACACTTCGATTCAATACAAAATCAGTGGAGAGCGATGGATTGTTTCCCCCTTAACCTGGGACTTAAAAGCAATCTTTCTTTATAGTTGTCATGACATTTTAAGTGCTGAACAGACAGACCTACTTTTCATTGAACCCATCATTGTTTGAGCCACATTGCTAGCATAGCTAAAGATAGACCCTTGTGATTAAAACCTACAAATTAAATCATAAATTTAAAACCAAAATGCCAGTGAAGATCCATAAGTTTCATTTCAGTGTTGAGCCAGCATGGTATGGACATTAGTTTTTACCAATTGCAAAACTACACAAGTTTAAAAAGCCTCTGCTGCCTCTTCTGCCTCAAGAGCATGCGTGGTTCATTTCTAGCTCCCCTTTCAAGGAAATATGTTGTGCAACCTCTGACACTGACTTGAAGAAAGAGAGCTCGGTCCATTTAGAGCCTCTTCACTGTAAGGTGTATGAAGTCTTGCCATTTATCTTCTAAAGGTTATAATTATGGCCTATAATTAAATGGTAAATGTCACCAGCACACTCCCTTACACTGTAAAGGTAGGGGTTGCGGTAAACCAATTGATAGCAGCCTTTCAGGCAGTTTCTGGCCATTCTGGTGTAAAGAAACAGCTTCTAGGGTTATGATTTTGTAACCACAAGAAGGTAAGAGTGTGCATGTGTAGGCAAGTGTGCGTACATGTGTGTGTGGAAGTGTGATGTCTTGAGACCACTGCATGATGCATGCACTCAGAAATCTGTTTAGTTGCTAACCTGCAGAGCATCTCTTATATAATGGCAAAGCGCTTCAGTACATTTGCAAAAAAAAGAAGACTGAATACACATGCATGCTCCTGCACAGTCTTGCTTTCTCTCTCCCTTACACACACACACACACAATAGTGTAATTTGTATCTTATTATCAAGTCCCTCTCCCTTAGCTGAAGTACTCCAATTTTACCAGTGGGTGAAAATAATTTTCCATGCTTTTGATTATGACACACACCTTCTCTAGAAACCTAATACAATACCTTAATGATTCCATTACTGTATTTACTGAGGTGGTTGGCAACTGTTCGCCCACATGCTCAGTATCTGCATTGTCTCACCCACTCACAAATGGTTTAGGTGCTGGTGGGAAGGTAGAGAGCCCACAGTTTTTGAGTAGATCACGCAATAATGCTGCTTACACACAGGCACCTCTGACTCCACAGACATACAGAAACACTGCAACATGATCAAGGTCAGCAATTACAGTCAATTGCAGTTGGATTTTTTCCAGGAATAAACTCCAGCTACAACTTCCCATGCATATTAATTTAACTGGGTGATAAATATTTCAAACCCCAATGCAGTAAATAACACAAGTCCGTGATATATAAAGTCTGTTCATTCACTCTGGGATTTCAAAATGAATAACAGAAATAAAATATGTCCATTCAAGTCCAAGGATGTGGTCTACAAGTGTCCCCCTCCACCCCGTAGATAACAATTAACTGCGCTATACCCAGTTATTGAGCAGGTTCTTGAATGAGGTGGTCCATTGATGGCATCTGTACCACCACCTATTAAATCTAGGCACCCACACGCCCATATTAACGCTTTTAATAAAGACACAGGCCTATGTCTGTAAGGAGAGATGCGTTTGATCGCTCTTCACCGTCTCACCTGCTCGTTGGCTGCCAGCTCCTTCTCCAGCTGTCGGTGTTTGTTGTGCCACACCAAATAGTGGACAGGATAACGACTCTTCTCCGGAGTTTTCTTAGCAGAAATCATCCTCGTATCATAGTTTGTCTCCTCCTCTTGCTTGACTGTGGATTGTAAGGATACTTTGTTTTTAATTCACGCTATATAATCAAACCTATCATCCTTTTATCGGCGGTGATGCCCAACGGCGTACAGGGACAGCCTTACGCGTCAGAAACAGTGAATGACTCCCTGCCTGCTCTGCTTAGAATAAACAGCAAAGCTCCGTGGATATCATTTATAGAAACAAACCCTTCGTTTGATTGTCTCCGTAAATTTGGCTACACCTTTATTTCTTAACCACCCGTTCCTACACCTCTTGTCTCCCTCTCTCTTTCTCCCCTGCCTACTCTATCCTCCTCCTCTCCTCCCATCCGGTGGTGACTGAGAAAGATGCGTTGACAAGCTGCAATGAAATGTGCGCACACTCAGCCAATCCGCTGTAAGGGATGTTGAGATAAAACATATGCCTCGTGAAGAACTGCAGAAATTATACACAAATGTTTTAAAGGAAACTACATAGCATAACCTCCTACAGGAATCTTAGGGTAGTGATATATTGTAAAGGTAGAAAAAAAAGTATAGGCTACCCACGTACCATAAATAACCATGAAGAACAATTTAAAATGAGAATGCATCAATTTACCGTCTAATTAAAAGATTAGCATGTACTCCTATAGTTTTTTTTATATGTTGGCAGGCTTCAGTTGTTTTTCCATAAACCTTGTGTTAAATGCTCTTTAAAATGTGCTACTTTCAGGCATACTTCTATTTGGATGAGAAGGCACATGTTGAACTGAAGCTGGATTTTAATATCTTTTGTTTTCTTTTTGTATGTGTTGTATTTAAATGTAGGTCAAATTGGATGACTGAATGATATAAAATGTTCTGACAGCTGAAACAACACTAATAATCATAATCATAGATCCAGTGATCATAATAAATATAATATTAACAATAAAAGCAACATAAAAGTACCCCACCAATTACTATGTTTCATAATGTTTTCTATTGGCTAAAAATGGGCTAAAATTGTTTTTGTAATAACTAAATAAATATAAGTTTCGTTACAGGCATATGCTCGTCAGGATAGCCATTATATGGGATTAAAAGAGGCCACAATGGTGTCATCTGTTACAAGTTTGCCAATTGAATTACAAGGCCTAGTGCTTTAAAATCTCACAGATGCGAAATATATGCAATAAATAATAATAATGACACAAATAATGGGGAACCAATATACATTTATATATATCAGTTGATTGTTCTATAGCTTACTCCATTTTAATCTGTCAGTTAAATCCACCTGACCTTTTAAGAATGACATGATTATTTTTACCCCCTCACCCCTCCCTGCCCTCCATAGGTAGCTGCAGGGATGTTGGGTGTGTGTGCGGAAACTGACAGGTAGAGAGCTGCCGTCTCCCGGTGAGTTGCAGGCAATGCAGCGAACATATTTAGTAAATATTCCGCTATGAGGATCATACAAACAGCCAGATTAACAATGTTCGCATAACTTGGCCCCAGCCTTGAGTTCAGCAGTGGACGTGGGCGAAGAGACCGCAGGAACAAACGGGAAATTCTACTGTCAGCTGGCCGGGAAAACCGATCACACCACCCGGCTTCCGGGGATTCAGGGGCCGCATCGGTTGACGGCAGACGTCGGTCGGTAGCTCGGGGGGAGTGAGGGCGAACAACCACAGCATCGCCGACATCCACCTCTCGATTTCAGCGACTTTCGAGATGTCAAGAAAGCTGCAAAGGACAGAAGTCTGCGCCGACTGCAGTGCGCCAGGTAGGGAGGAGGAAAATAAATCAGAAATAAAACACTGTATTGGAACAATACGTCGGGAGGGCGACATGGTGGGACAACAGGGCCGAAGCTGCTCTGCCTGTCAGCGGGTCCGCAGAGCAGGAAAACGGCCAGGGCTTCCAAGCGTCGCTTAGGCCCAAAATAAACAGTGAAAAATAGGCGTGTTATCACAACGGGAAAAATCTTTGGCTAATAGCTGCTCAACGTTAATTGAGTAGCTTGATGTGCATATGTATTTGACTTAAACCATACCCAAGGGCTACCAGTTTTTCTGCTGCAGTGAACAAGCTGAGTGTCAGATTTATGTCGCCTTCCTACTTGGAGAGACGTTTGTTTTGATTTTCGTGACCGGGACAGACTTCTTAACGCGTTAGCTTAGCCTTGCTAACAATCAGGCGGTTTTGATTCACTGCGTTGCTGGCTATTATGAAACATTTAGCCTCTACCCAATGTATTTACATGCTGTATCGTTATTAAATTTCAAACCCGTTGTGTTATTGTTAAGTTTTCGTCTGCAGCGTTTTGAGACTGTACCTGGCTAAAGTTGCTAGCTTAGCTACAATGTTAGCTATTCTAGCTAACTTTTGCTCAACGGCAAGTTATTGCCAAGACGATTCCGCTAACGCGTCAGCTGCTAGCCAGTCGTTTTAAGGGAATCTGACAGTAGTCTTTGGTTGTTTCCGTAAATTGATAGAAGGCCCTGAAAAAGCTTACCGACCTGATTAAATACTTCTATAAACTATGCTCATTTATTTAATAGTATTTCAGTCTCCTCCACAGTTAAATTAACAACGATGATGGAATAAATAGGGGGAAATTAATTTGAAAGCCATCCCAAAGTGTGACATTTAACCGGAGACAACATGGAGGCGAATATAATGAATATGTTTCAACTTCACCTGTCGTATAAACGTAAAATATTGGACACATTGTTTTGTATGCAATAGGTATGATCACTGCAAAGAGCATGTTTGTTTATAGGGTTACTTTTACCTCGTTTGCCCCATCTGTGCATATCGCAAAGTGAAGTAGAGGTAATGCTCAATCAATGTTGGTATTCCCTCTCTTGCCTTTACCTTGCATAATGTACCCTCACACGCCCTCACGTCAAGTTTGAAGCACCTGATTATTGGTGTGTGCTGTGTTGGTAGCATTCATTCATGTGTACATGCATTACAACAGCTGCCCTCTTCCCAGCTGCTCTCCCAGATAGCAGTGTGTCTCTGTGTGTGTGTTTGCAAAACTCTCAAAAGCTTTAGGGTCCTACTGCTCAGTGTTCAAAATCTTGCTCCTTCTGTTCTGACCCTTCACTGGCTTCTCATACTCAATAATCTGACCTGCACTAAACTTTCTCAGCTCAACATGTTTCCTTGAACGCCATATCAATTAACGGTGTGTTTAGTGTGTGATGACCCTGACAAATATATCCTGCTTGGATAGAGTAAATGAGTTTTTGTTATAAAGTCATTGTTCCTATACATGTGTTTCCATAGATGGATTTATTGATTATTCATCCTTGTGGTGAGCTTGTTTGTGCTGGTGTACCTTTAACTAGATGTCTATTTCTTCTACTACCATCAGCTCTTTACATGTGGCCCCTCCTTACGAGGACATGCACACACACGCAGTGTGTTCTGAAAAATGCTGACCTAGCCACTGGTGACAGGCCACCTCCCTGCTACCCAGCTTTGTGTCATACTAGGGGATAACTCGATGGCATGGCTACAAAGGACGACTGATACTCCCAGTCCAAGCCAAGCCTCAGGAGGCTTTAATGTCACGCCGTGGCAATCTGCACGGTTTATAGCAACAATGAATCAAGTTGTCATGATAGTAAACTCTTTATTGAGCACAGATGCAATTGTATGAGAAGCTGAGACTCATGTGCAAGCAGTTAGAGCTTTTTGACAGTGGCGTCATCAAATTTCGTTGTCAAGCTATGTTGTCAAGTTATCTTGACAAGTTTTACTGTTGAGTTATGATCAGTGTTTTATTGAGTTTAGAAAGCAAACCTTAGAGGAAATAAAACTGGGCGGATGAATAGCAATCAGCCTAGAAGTGATGTTGGCCAGCAGGTGGACCTAGATGTTGATCTGGATATTCTTTTTCTTTTTTTTTCAGATCTGTGAGACTCTGAAATATGAATGAACTTGTGCTAAGTTATAGTGAGGGAACTTACCAGTTACCAGTCAAATTATATAAATCCAAGCAAACAGTTACAGTGATCATTTCAGGAAGATTTTTCAGACCTTATATGTTACAATTCACCAACCAACCCCACGTTAATACATCTTTTTATGCAGGCGTAAGTGGCAGTTATAAAAACGAATGTCAATGCTGTATTGATAAATTAGGCCAACTTTAGGCTAAATTATGTCACACTGCAGATTTGCCCAATACTCCCTGCCAATAGTCTATTCAGGTCTAATAGCTTAATGGTGTAGCCTCATATTGATCCAGCGAGCCAAGCAGATACCGTAGCCTGTGGGAGTTTTTATATTTATTACACAGATTAAAGAATTAAATTGCTGCAGTCCAGCCTTTAAAGCCTACGGGCTACTGTTCTAAACTAGGCTATAGCTCTTATCAAAGCCATTTTGCATTTGCTGCTACTTTTTCTGCAGGCAAAAAGACTTACAGCATGTCAGTTCATCTGATGATGGACTATTTTAGCTCCATTAATACCCTAAGCCCAGACAGTTTTATCCCGGCCCGAGAATGACTAATACAGATAGTAGAGGTGTGTGTGTGAGCGTGTTTGTGTGTTTGTGGATGCATCATGTGCATGCAAGTGTGCATATATTTGTTTTGATATTGCAGGCTGTATTAGTTGTGAGTTGCTCATCACATCAGGGTCCTGAGGGCATAAACATGACCTAGACTGTATGACTAGTCCACCAGTGTCGGTAGACTGGCATCTGCCTTTGCTGCTTCCCCTCCAATCCTTATCTCATTCACACTCATGAATTTCAGCATTTTAGAAAAGTGATGTTCCCTCAAGAATTATGTACACAACTGCAATATCACACCAAACAGACTAAAACAAATACCAAATGGTGTTATGAAACCTCAGACTTATGTCGGAAACGAGTCGATCTGACATTTGGCGCAGACACTGAGGCACCACTGGTCTTCTACCAAGCTGCTTGTAACTGAAGGTTTACTTGGTCTGTGTATATAGAAGCACTCACACTTTTGTGATGTTTCCTTCATTAGAGATGTAAATGTCTTTCAGTATTTAACATCACCCCTTTTCAGATACAGTATTGCTGAACTATTTAATTTTACCTGCATGGCATAAAATATTGTGTTACCTTGATTCTGACTTGAAAATATCACTGTTATTATTGCAAAATTCAGTTAATTTTAATTGCTGATCCTTTAAAGTAAGGATTTTCCCCAGGATTCTCAAACACTTCTGTTTATGCAGAAAGAACTGCATTAAAGAGCTGTTTAATTAATTACAAAGACACCTATCCGTGCAAACTTGCTCTGCTATCAATGTGCCTTATATCTATAATCAATATAATTTCACATTCTTTTCTAACATTGAACAGGCTTATAAACTTATTAGAGTTTTGGTGACAGAGGATCACTGTACTTTAGCTTTATGCTGTTGCTCATCTTTTGTTGCCATTCTGTGCATACCCACACATTTCATTAAAACACTTGCTACTGCATGTTAGCAACTGAAAATAGAGGACTAAAATGAGCATATGTTTGACTTGACCTTGAATATGAAAATAGGACTAAGAGGAGCATATGTTTCACTTGACCTTGACTATGAAAAGAGGACTAAGAGGAGCATGTGTCTGACTTGACCTTGAATGAGAAAACAGGACTAAAAAGATCACATGTTTGACATGACCTTGAATGAAAAGTGGGGAGGGTAGATGTTTAGGTAGAGTACATATGTTCTTTGGGGGTGTGTGAGGTGGGGGTGGAAGTTAGAAAGCTGTATGTTTTGCTTCAGGCTACTATTTGCTGGCTAGCTGAAACAATCTTAAACATTTTTTTCAAAAATAAGGTTGCTCCAGTGTAACATCAAAGCTCATATGAAAGCATGTCCTTTGGCTTAGACAGCAGAGTGTTGGCAGTAGTGATGGCTGCACATGTGATGGGGAAATGCAGTGTTCATGCAGAGGGTGGTACTATTACTGAATTAATATATTCTAATGGGAAGCTAGCAAGTGATCTTTACCAGATAGTTTACTAGAAATTTTCCAGATCTTTGCAACCCTAATTGTATTGCAGCCTGGACTGCAGTGACTGTTGTGGTGAAACACTTAAGATTCTTAATAATGCTAAAAAGTCTTGCAATCACACACCTAGTTTTTATATGGCTTGTAATATCTATTTTTGTTTGCCTGTCAGACCCGGGCTGGACCAGTATCAACCGAGGGGTCCTGATCTGTGATGAATGCTGTTCAGTCCACCGCAGCTTGGGCCGCCATATCTCCATAGTCAAGCACCTGAGGCACAGCGGATGGCCTCCCACACTACTGCAGGTAAGGCTGAGAATTAAAGAGTGAAGGAAAGTGAAAATGCTGTACCTGAGGCCCAGAATACTACCACAGAAGGTGAGGACTTGCACAAAAGTCTGACTCATCACTGAGGATGCAAATCCACTCCCACGGGTCTTTTATCAGTGTTAATTACAAAAAAAAGAAATAAGTTGGTGTTTTCTCTATTTATGTTCAGTTCTGGGCATATCCATCTGTTTGTACATACTTTTTACCTTTTTGTTACAAAGGCCATACATTCAAGACTTTGCAATGCAACATTGCACTTGGGCTGTTACATGACTTTGCTCACTAGAACATTATTATAATTATTTTGCATTGTGGTAAACATCCCTGAGTCACTGCTGTGTGTGTTTATGTTTCAGATGGTTCAAACCTTGGCCAGTAACGGGGCCAACTCCATATGGGAACACAGTCTCCTGGACCCTGCTCAGGTACAGAGCGGTCGTAGGAAACCCAACCCCCAGGACAAAGTCCAGTAAGTATACTCCCTACTGGCTCTCTATACACAGAAAAAAACACACACCTCCCAACAATCACCTTTACTAGGGGAAATGATTGTCTCTTCTGCTCAGGAATGTTATGTAACCTTTCTGGACATAATGGGTGTTTGCAGTGGTGAAGAGCAATTACACCCAGTTGTACCTTAATGCCCTTTAAACAGCCCTCCTTAGTCATGGATCACCTAATGAATATTATTCTGTTCTCATAGGGTTTTTGTATACCTAAATACAGGATAGGGTTTGTCAGTGTAGTTCTTGTGGCTGTGAGAGTGTCATGATATCAGGAATTAGTCCTGCCAAAAATCCTTTTCACTTAATGTGATATAACACAATTGTGTGGAACCATATTGTGCACAATGTCATTAAATGTACTGTATTTTATATTATGTCAGCATCTTTGTAAAACAAGCAGGAAACCAACAATAGCCCATCAGTTTGAGAAATGCTAGTCTTGTTAAAAGAATAATTCACTTGCAAAATGACCAGCTTTCTATCAGTTACTCACCTCATGTTACCTTGAACTCTTAAAGAAAACTTTGTTTAATGTCACTATTTCAAAACACACACGAGGCGCCGGCCTCTTGAGCGGGCGGCCCAGGCTCGAGTCCGACTCGGGGCCCTTTCCTGCATGTCTTCCCCTCTGTCTCCCCCTTTCACTCTATCCGCTGCTACTATCATCTAAGCCAAAAATATATCTTAATAAACACACACACACACACACACACTTGCATTTTGCTAAAATCATAGTATTTAAAACACTTCCTCATAAAACGTCTGACGCTTGCGTAGGCTGTGCGAGTTTGGAGCAGCAATGACTGATGTGGTGTCTGGTAAAGTGAATTCCTGGATGTGAAATGTTCATCTGTAATTACCTGTTGTGGTCCCAGTACTAGTTCATTGATTTTGTGTGTTGATTGATTTAGTATTTGTGGCTTTCATGTTCCTAGATGTATTGTAATGAACTAATATCTTGTTGTTAAGATGTCTGTTAGAACATTTTTATTAGGTAAAGTAGGAAAAAAGTTGATTGAATATCAAAAGTGTAACAGAGGCACAAGATGCAGTTTATAAATGCCTGCTGGTGATATGAAACTATATTAAAACATCAAACAGCCGGGAAAAGGAGTTATAATTGCCTCATCAGCTTTATGTTCCATATGATCATAGAATATGTTGTTTTCTGTTTTTCTGTGATTTCTTTTTTGCTGTGGTGGCAGTGAAACACTGTGGTGCTCCTGCTTTGCTGCGCTCCAGCCAAAAGCAGGCAGTTTTGGCAGAACCTTCCCCAGGGCACTATGCTGATTAAAATATAGTACCACCACATCGGTGTACTGCTGTAGTTGCAGTTACAAATGACAGAAATCTGCCAAGTGCAATGCTTGTTAGAAAATAGTGAAAAAGACACCTGTCAGAGTTTTGTTGAAAGCTGGAGGCAGCAAGAAATCTGACAGAGGCGGCCGCCTCTATTCAGTGTGTGTGTCCATAAAAAAAAATAATGCAGCAAAAATAAAACACATGAATTTCCCCACGAGGGATTAATAAATAAGTTTTTTGTCTTCTTGTTAACCATCTTATCTTCTCCTCTGGTGCAGCCCCACTAAGTCAGAGTTCATCAGAGCCAAATACCAGATGCTGGCCTTTGTGCACAAGCTGCCCTGCCGGGATGATGATGGCGTCACTACCAAGGACCTCAGTAAGGTGAGGACTCGGCGTCATTAGCCTAAATCTGGACGTTGCCATATTGCTGAGCTGCTTGTGTAAGCACAAAGGATGTTTCATTTATAGAAGTCAGTGGGAGACTTCCCAAATAAGAACTTATGTAAACACAAACACACACTCATGCACACTCGTAAACCCCCCTGGCAGGAGGTGATGTGAATGACACAGCAGGATGTAATAATAATCTCTAATGCTGTGGAGCTCCACGGGGCTAATAAGCAGATTCTGCCTGTTTCTGTGTCTTTGTGATGTTTAATCTTTCCACCCCCGACACTCTCTGCTTCTCTCTCCTCTTTAACTCCCCTTATTGTTTCTTTATTAGCAACTTCACTCAAGTGTACGGACGGGGAGTTTAGAGACGTGTCTCCGGCTCCTGTCCCTCGGCGCTCAGGCCAACTTCTTCCACCCGGTCAGGAAAAATCTACTCGCTGACTCACTCCATTTAGCAATTAGCCATGCTGTTCAGTTACTCTCTTTATGCCAGGCCTTTTGTCCTGACTCTGTTTGTGTGTCTACCTCCAGGAGAAAGGCACTACCCCGCTGCATGTGGCAGCCAAGGCAGGCCAGATCCTGCAGGCTGAGCTGCTAGTGGTGTACGGTGCAGACCCCGGAGCACCCGACATCAACGGACGCACACCTATGGACTACGCAAGGTACAAAACAGTGGAAAGACTCTACTATAATAACACAGATGGATTTAAATCCAATCTACTATTAAAAAAATGGTGAGAAGAAAAAGTAGATGGTTGAATGATTGGTGTTTATGTGTGTATTTCAGGCAGGCGGGACATATAGAGCTAGCAGAGCGGCTGGTAGAGTGTCAGTATGAACTGACGGATAGACTAGCATTCTACCTTTGTGGGCGGCGCCCAGGTAACCCAATGCACCAGTTTGTGTGCACCTCATATGCTCTAAAACAAAGCACCTTGGTGACATGTGGTAGCTTTTTTCCAGTTATTGACTCTCTCCTCTCCTCTCCTCAGATCACAAGAATGGCCATTATATCATTCCTCAAATGGCAGACAGGTATGGAACATGCCAATATTGTTTTGTATTAATATGGCTGCCTTGCATTTGCATGCACAGAGTGGTTTGAATGCATGAATGATCTTTGTTAGTACTGTGCAGTAACTTAGCCGTACTTCTGTGACTGCCTCTTTTCACTGCGTCTCCCTGGTGTGGATGAATTGTTACTGATGCAGTTCAGTGTTCTGACCAGAGGGTGGCACTACAATATATGTAACCCCACCCAAAAAAAGGAGTTAAATAAAGGAGGTATTTGACATCACTATAAAACCTGTTTGTTGTATATAGCGATCTGAGCTAATACAGGGACCTGCAATGATTTAGATACTTGAGGTGCTCCGTGTTTATTAATCCTAAAATACACTTTGGATTTGAGAAGTGCAGAAGTGCACAGTCAGGTTATGATAAATCAATTTTAGTATTACTTGGCTCAGCTTCTTTCAAATATTTGATGGGTTTTCTCAGATGAGTCACAGAAACATCTTACACTGTCAAATGTACATGTTATGCATCTAAACAAAGTGAGCCTCAAAGTCCATTTGTTACTGAAGGTCGTCTTACGTCTGAGCTGCCACCTAACTCCACTTGCATCTGTGCTGTTCTGGTGAATGGTTCTTCTTAATAATAACAATTAAAGCTGTTTTGATGTGGCTTCTCTGCCCCTCTTTCTGTCTGTTTCTTCCTTTTTCTCACTCGTCTTCTGTTCTCTCCATTTCGCTGCGCTTGGTGGAGCCAGAGCTCGTCCTAAGTGCCCGACACAGAGGTATCTTTACTTTCCTTGTTCCTTTTTTCCAGAATCTCCTCCTTAATTTCAATCCCCTCTGTCTGCTACCCCATCTTTTGTAGATTTTCCTCTTGTATAGCACAGTAATCTCTTCTTCTGCCATTTCGCAGTGGGAGGATTATAAAGCCATAATCTGTTATCAGTACAGAATGGAGCTGAACAGTTAGTTTGAAGGAAAGAAAATCTAGATGACTAGAAGTGTTGGAGGAACTCCTGTGATAAGCTAGATTTGAAGAAGTTGCTGTGCTCAGGAGAATCACACCAGTCATAACCATAGATTTATATTATACACAAGCGTAAATCCTTTGCAGTCGCAAAAGAACAAAGAAAACAAGCGTTTGCCTAAAATAAAACTTCAGGAAAATCTTTGACATGTAGATCTTTTATGTCTGTATATTCGCACTTAATTACAGTCTAACACATTAGACAGAAGCCCTAGCGGCTGGTCATCTATTTTCTAGTGATGACCAAATGGAACTTCATGAACATTTTCTTCATTTTCTAAACCCACTAGATGGCGCTCTCTGCTCAGCAAAGTGTTGAAAGGGAAAACGTCTTCTTGTGGGGTTAAAGGTCTGAGCAAAGTTGTTTTAGTAGAAAGAAAAAAGTGTTTCTCAGGATAATCTTTTACATTTTTTAAATCTGTGAAAACAGGTGGTTTAGAGTGCACTGAAGAAAACACAAATGCTCTTATTCCTATTTAGAACATGGGGTAGCGGTGCAATTCACCTTCTGACCGAAATGAGTAGTACAACAAAGGCATCGAAAAATGATCCTAGCAAAAAAAAGAAGCTTTTAACGAGTAAAAACAGGAGAGAAAACAGTTCAGATCAGACTCGGAAAATGGATCATCAGAATATTTTATTTTCACGTGCCTCTCTGGATTTCCATACATTTGAAACTGAGTCTACAACAAGGTATAGATAGAAAAGTTACACTTGACTGACATAAATATGTTGTACAATTTTAACTTCCTAGCTGTAGTTTGGAAAATCACAGACACACCCTGTCCCTGGTACTGTACGGAGAGTGGCTCTCAGGTTTAAATGGCTCCAAATGGCAGTCAGTCACTGTTACATCAAGCCCTTTCGATCTGACACCCAATGCATCCCACCCTAAATGTGCCTTCCCTCTCCCAGCCCCCTCCTTCTAGCAAAACACCTACCTCTTGCTCCTCTCTCCATATCCACATCTTCCTCCCTCCTTCTACCTCCATCTCTTTGTTCCACTGTGTCTTTGTGGTGCCTGTCTGACTGTTGTCCTCTGTGTTTTTTTTTAGTCTGGACCTCTCAGAATTGGCCAAGGCTGCCAAGAAAAAGCTCCAAGCGGTGAGTTGGGTTATGTTTGAGTTCAATTGTGAGATTGAAATCATGTCTTACTGTAGATCCGCATTACAAATCTACAGACAGTGGTCAAAGTTACAAGTTTTTACAGAAAAGACTGAGACAGTTTTTTTGTGTCCTTAAAGTAAGTACTTGGTAAAAGAAAATGGGCAGAAAAGTTTGGTCTAACAGCCAGATTTTCCGTTCTTTGCCAAAGTAATGTTTGGCCGCTCCAGGGCCATCTGTTCAGCCAGACAGAATGCTAGTCGAAAAAACTCCGAGCTTATGGTCAGTTACCAACATTTGAAGGACTCAAGTCATAAACACTGAAGTTTTTGGAGAAATGTGGTGGTTGACTAAAAATGAGACAGCATGCCAAGTAAAATGTTCAAATTTGCATCCCAGGTGACTGTACATCAGGTTGTTTTTATGTTTGTTTGTTGCACTGATGTGTAGGCTTGTATCATATACCTGACCACCTGTTTGTGTGTGTAACAGCTCAACAATCGTCTGTTTGAGGAGCTAGCCATGGACGTCTATGATGAGGTAGATCGCAGAGAAAACGATGCAGGTGAGCCTCATCTCCTCCCTCCACACCTCCATCTTTTATCCTCTGTGACGCCGACATATCTGTCTCGTGTTTTGACTTTTTCCTTATATGGAAACAAGCTGTTGGAATCTATAGAAAACACCCCCACTTCATAGTCATGAACATTGAGATGAAAATGAGGTAGAGGAAATGGATTCGTTGAGAGAACAGAGAGTGAATTTGAAGGATAGAGTGAGGAGAAAAGGAAAATGACTGTTGAAGAGGAAGGCCAAATGGAGTGAGTGAGTGTGTGAGTGAGGGAGGAGGAGAGACAGAGTGAGGAAGTGCCTCAGAAATTCTTGAGTCTCTCTCCTCCTCCTCCTCCTCCTCGACTCTTTCTCGCTCTGTCTCCTTTTCCTTTTTTCGTTTCTTCTCTCCCTTCCCTTCAGTAGCAGTAGCAGTCAAATAGTGCTTTCTGTCAGAAGCACCGCAGGTAAGTGGCAAGGATACAAAGACACACACACGCACACACACACATACACACACTCAGCCGCACACAGGGGAGGGCTCAAAGCACAACGGTGGATTATAGGGGCCTGAATTCAATTTTAGGATCTACTGTATGGTTTTACTGAGCTTTGTTTATGTCTGTCTGCATGTGTGGGTGGATGGACTGCACATTAAGAGTTGAACTGCGTGTATTGCTGCCCATGTTTCATGTTACCCACACACAGACTTATTTTTTGCTTCATATTTGTGTCTCCAGTGTGGCTTACTACCCAGAACCACAGCACTCTGGTAACTGAACGCAGCGCGGTGCCCTTTCTACCAGTCAACCCTGAATACTCTGCCACACGCAACCAGGTAAACATTTACACAAATCACAGGTAGCATGAATACACTCATCTGTAATTATATTGTACATGTTTCTTGATTGCACACAATTATAAAATAGAGAGAAAGAAGAAATTAAGGTGAAAGAATTTGCCAGAAAAAAGAAAAAATAGAGTAGAGTGATAACTCAGACAGTTATACAGTGTGTGTGTTTTGGGGAGAAGCCGAGAACGAGTGTGAAATTGACAAGGGATGTTCTTCAGCTGTGAAAGAGGAGGAACGATGTAATCCATCTGTGTTTCTCTCTCCCTCCTCTTCTTTCCCTCGCTCTCTGTGTGTGAAAGAGAAATCCCATATGTCCTCTCACATAGTTCTCCTCATCTGTGTGGCTCATTAGTGTAAACATTGACTTTTAACACAGACACACACAGAGAAAAAACACCAGCATCGCCACGTTTGCTCTGCTCCGATTGGGCAGTTCACTGTGGTCAGTAACTGCTGTCTATTTATGGTGGGAAACAAAAGAAAAACACACTCGCACACATTTGGAGTTGAACTTTTTACCTTCTTTTGTCTTCCAAAGTGTTTTTGAATAGCACTTTGTGTAACTGTCTAGTTTAGCACTCCATTGGAAAGTGACCTTTTTATTCTCATCTATGGATGCCAACATGCTTGTGTAATTGCACGGTTTATGTTTCTTTCCTCATGTTTGTGTATGAGTGAGCACACTTGTAATAGTGTGTGTGTGTGTGTGAGTGTGTGTTGTCAGTGTTAACTATGACTGTGTTTTTCCACAGCACATGGTCGTTGACCACAGTAGTCACACAGGCAGTGAACCACTGACTGTGGGCTGGATTGTATCTGATGATACAACTTTAGGAAACTTCATGCCAATGTGTGCATGTGTATACGTAATAACCCAAGTAATAACTCTTCTTTCTTCTTTCAGGGCCGTCAGAAGCTGGCCCGTTTCAACGCCAGGGAGTTTGCCACACTCATCATCGACATCCTGAGTGACGCCAAAAGGAGACAGCAGGGGAAAGGACTCAGCAGTCCTACTGGTGAGACACTGGGAGAAAGGGACAGATTAGGACAGAGGGCTGAAGGCAATTATACAGTTTTTAACTCTCTTATCCTCTGGCAGTTCCACAGTGTTTTTGCTCACTATGGCATTGTTTGTAATTGCAATATGTAAGACTTGCACCTCAGTGGAAATGGCATGACAATCATGGTTAGGTGTAAATGGTGTAATTTTGTCATTTTTTAAAGAAAACATTCCTTTCAAACTGTTGTGGGATTCAGAGGGTTAAAGAATAGCAAATAAACAAGGACATATATCTTAACCTAGTTGCAAATATGGATAGATATAGGTCAGTCTATTAACTTTTCCCAACAGCATTTGATCAAATATTTTGGAAGCAAATGTGTTTATTATTGTAAGCAGCAACCTGGTGAACAGGCTACATTTCAGTTACTTAGTGATAAAGGGAAGAACTGTGATTTCTTTAGGATTTCTATTTTACGTTTGTGCCACAACAGGCTGTATGTTTTTATCTGACTAGATATTTCACTTTCCTCTTCTGCATCTAACAATGTGGTCTTATGTGAAACCAAAGTAAACTAAAAGAGGTTTGAAAGAAAGTCAGCAGTCTTATCAGTGTGAGCACTCCCAAGACAGAGATACAAAGAAAGGGTTCATGCACTTTGTATTGGGAATTGTAATAAAAAAAGCACATTTCTACCTTTGTCAGACACATTGGATCTGGGCATTGATGATGACCAGCATGACTACGACAGTGTAGCCTCGGATGAAGACACAGACAGCGAGCTGACCACCCAGAACAACAACAACACGCAACGCAGCAACCGTGCAAAGGTATTGTAGTTGAACACACAATACTTATTTTGGACAACCAATGTACACATATAAAATGCAACAAAGCTACTATACTCCACATGCTGACACAGTTTTTCAATATTGCTAATGTTCCTCTCACATAAAATGTTTTAATAGTAGTTGCATCAGCTAGCAAATCTTTCCCCTGGTTTCCCTTTATGACTGCTTGTCCCAGCATGCTTTGCGGGGAGTGGCCACAGTCAGAGCTGCCACATAGCTCCTGAGTGACATCATCAGCTATTCTGGGTCCTTGTCAGAGAGGCATTGTTCATACAGAGAAAGAGTGAGTGTAGTGAGAGGAAGGAGAAGAAGAAATGTAGTGAGAGAGAAAGAGAGGGAGATGGTGTGGAGTGGGAGTGGTAGAAATGACAAAGTAAACAACAGCTAAACCAGTAACTATCTCCTCTTCCTGGGGACTTGTTTAGTTCATTGGGCAGAACTCAACAAGCGAACCGCGAGTCAGAGGTTCCACTCCCTCTCCATTCTACAAATATGTGCATTCATTATGGTGTTGTGCTCGTATCGTATATCATTGCTTTCAGTTGTATGAGGTGGCATGCATAGTACTCAGACGAGGTGGATGGATTGTAAACAAAGAGCTGTGAAGAAAAGTCAATGAAAGATGTTTTTTATGAGGTTTATTTCAGGGAGTGGTATAGAAATGTGTTTGAGCATGCTACAGGGTCACAGGAAGTGGGGGCAGATGGTGCTTTGAGAACAAGAACTGAGGCTCTACTGTCCATGTGTGTGTGTGATCAGCTGCAGTGCTGCAGGCCAGCCCTCTCTCTCTTACACAGTTGTAAGCTGTGTTTTATCCAGCTCAAAATGCACGGATTCATCTATCCTCATATTGCCTCTGGAAAAAACTGCATTCTTTACACACAGCATATAACTTAGAATGCTGTTAGCCCAAGCAACAATGTATAAGTCACATTCATTTGTAAAAGCACGACAGAAATCTGGTATTTCAAAGCTTCACAAGTCTCATAATGCCCCCACTTTGTCTTTGCCTTTCTGTCCACCTGTCTGTGTTTCTGTCTTTCTTTCTACCCCTGTCTATCCACCTGCCTGTACCTCCTATCAATCCAGAGTATGGACTCATCAGACTTGTCAGACGGCCCCATCACCCTGCAGGAGTACCTTGAGGTGAAGAAGGCTCTGGCCTCCTCTGAAGCAAAAGTCCAGCAGCTGATGAAGGTCAACAACAACCTGAGCGAGGAGCTCCGGCGGCTCCAGAAGGAGGTAGGGAGTATGGAGAGGGGATGAAAGGTCAGAGGGTCTTTTTATGCAGAACCTCAACTACTAAAAAGTGGGATTTTAGGTTATAATACATTTTTTTAATGGTGATTTTATAAAACTCGAGAGCAACAAAGGACAGGAAATAGAGATGGGTGAAGAAAGAAAGATCAGCATGAATGGCTTCTTAAAACGATGTAAAATGTAGTGGAGAAGCTGGATTATAAAATGAGACAGACAATGATGCCTAGATGACTGCTACTGAAGAACACAAGATAAAGAGACAGGTTGGCAGAATGAGAAGGAACAATTGGTTTAGACAGAAGGAGGGCAGGATGATGGAGAGACAAGTGAATATTTTAATGTCTTTGTAAGCTGATGTATTTTTCCTGACAGGGTGTCATTTTCTTACACTGTTGTCTCTGGAAGAAGTATTTTGTTACAGTTTTTAGTGTGATTCAGTAACTAAAGGAGACGTCATTCTCATACAGAGTCAGGGCGCTACAAATACTCCCTTTGTCATGTTTAGTTGTCATTTTTAGTTTAGACAGTTTCCACTTAAACTTCATTTGTGGTTCATTGTCGCTTCATTTGGTTTCCTGTGAGTCATCATCATTAGCTCATTGTATTCATTAGTGGCTGCCAGTGTCAGCTTATGTGACCCATGATTCATTCATGTGTTTATTTTTGTCACTTGACTGAGGATTTAGTGAAGCGCTGAGGCAAACATGCACTGGTACAAGCAAACACAGCTCAGATAACAAATACTGTGATCAAATTAGGCGGCAGTCAACAGTACCTCAGTACAGGTGAGCCCTCATTTATCCTTGAAACTGATCTATGTAAAGTTTATATACAGGTATGTTTCCTTCCACCCCTTTCCCAAAACCTACTCCCTGCCTCGACATGTAACCTATTCAAATGTCTTTAATACATCCCCCCCTCCTTCCCTGCTCAGATATGAGTTAATATGTATGTAATATCTATGTGAATGCTTGTCTTTGACCATTCAGTTGACACCCCCTCCCCTTCCCTTCAACCTCCCCATGTCCCTCCCTCCATCCTCTCATCCCTCCTTGCTCCCTTCCTCCTCTCCTGTAGATCACACGGATGCAGACAGAGAACAGTGCGCTGCGGGGGGGCCAGCAGGCTGGGGGGGCAGCTGGCCATGGGGTAGGGGGACCTGGCGGAGGAGGTGGCGGAGGGGGAGGAGGCCACTGGCAAGGGGTTGGGATGAGAGGAGGAGTAGGAGTAGGGGGTCTGGGTGGGTTTGGGCATGGAGCGGACCCCCCGGGGCTGTCGGTGCCCTCCTCGGTCGCCCCCCACTCCCATCCACACCGAAGGGACCGCCAGGCCTTCTCAATGTACGAACCAGGGGCGGCCCCCGGCCCCACGGCCCATGGCCCCCCAGTCCTGGACTCCCTGGCAGCCCGCCTGCAGCCCCTCAACACACCCAGCGTAAGTTAGAACTCCCCCCGGCCCCCTTTCTACTCCTCAACCTCCTTTTTGGTGGCCCTGATTGGCTCTCTCTGCCTAATTGATGGGTGACAGTCCAATCCTGATCTCTCTATTTCCCTCCAACTTTATCTCTCCCTGCATCTCAGTTCCCGATCCTTCTCTTTGACGGTCCAGTTGTGCATGAACCCCCACTTAAATGTGTAGCACTGATTTGTCTGAGAACACTAAGACCACAACCTGTGTTTTTTTTGCACCACAAAGGGGAAGTGCATAAGTGTGACATTAAGGAGAAAGATGGAAAGTAGGGATTGTGTTTGGTTGCCTGGCGATGCCTCTGATTTCTCCGCTCTCTAGCCTGCTCTGCACCCTTTGATCTTTCCATTTTCAGCCCTTTCTAACCTCCCAGTTAGCTCTCCTGTTTCTGGACAGCTGCTTTGTTTCGGAGCTGCTATGATCACACATATATGTGCTCACAGACACAAACGGAAGAACATTTTCACTGTCTCTGAACAAATGCTTTGTTTCGGTATAGTGGCTTTTAATGCCAACAGCTACAGTAGGTGACCAGTTATAGCAAGAATTTACTTACAGCAACATCTAGGAAGCTACAGTAAGCAGAGACACAACCATTCACCACTACTGTCTACCTTTCTGTGGAAACCTCCATGGCGTCGTGTCCAATTCACCATCTCCGTACACAAAGATTTACCTGTTTGTCTGTTTTCTTTCTGTCTGTCTGTCTCTTCACCTGTCTGTCCCTCGCTCACTGCAGTGCAGCCGTGCATCCTCTGGATGTAAGCATTCTGTCTGTCATTGCATTGTTTGCCATTTCATCAAATGTAGGATTCTCTCACATGCAACTATGCACCACTTCTGCTTATTATGCATTCTAATAATGGAGATCAACACTAGTGTAAAGTATGTGTGTAGTTTAGATGCTCCCGTTAGTTTAGCTGACAGTGTTCTGATCGTATTTCAGTGTTAGGTAACTGTAGAGGCATGTAGTTGATGGGATGATGGGTGAGCTGCCGAGTTGATCTGCCGCTGCTCTCACTGGCTCATTCATCTTGTTTTTCTGCTGTTTATAAAAACATCTCCTCTCTCTGTCCCCACACTCTTTTTTTCCTATTTCTTCACTCATCTCTGTCTGCTAATCTTTCATTCCCTCCACACATCTCTCTTTCTCCTCTTATCTTTATCCCTCCATCTCCCTCTTCCTCCCCCCATCCTTGTTTTCCCCTCTTTCCACAGGTACGGAAGGGTGGTACAGGGGGTCCATCGCCATATGGAGGCCATCATCTGTCTGGGTCTACTGAGATGGGGAGATATATGGTGAGGAGTTTTAAAGTTTTTGATTCTACACTGATTTTGTGACCAGAAGCCTTGACAACGTATTTAAAGGCATGCTCTCTGTAGAGTGACGGTTTTGATGCTTTGCTCTATTACCAAAAAATCTCACTTTTTACAATATGTAACCTTTAAAGGGCTCTACATGGCATTCAAAACATCAATACAGCAATAAACATTAGTACATGTGAGTCCCTGTGTGTGTCCCACTCACCACCAATCTGCGCTACTCTCATGTTGGACCCCGCCCGTTCCCCCTCAGGTTACAATAATCACTCTGTTCACAGTAGCGCCGTTAGCTTCTAGCTGCCGTTTTGAGAGCTGTGTGTCGATCGATACGCTCTGAATTCCATGTGCAGCCAATTACAAATCTAAGCAATTGAATGGATTTCTTGTTAAAATCATCACATTCAGTGGGACTAAACGCTTTGTGGGAGCTCTGCAGGAGTGAGCAGCTCAGGAGGGCAGTGAGGTGGGTGATAATTGCTGATTGAGTGTGTTTCTGTCAATCCCTCCTCAGGTTCCTAAAGCAGAGAAGCATGGCAGTGGCACTGACAGCGACTATGACAACACACAAACATACGACCTCTCGCTAAGGTCAGACCCACTGCAAGTCACCGTACACACAATGATGACTGTATTTTAAACTGTGTATTCATATCAGTATTAGCTAGTAACAGATACAAGTTAATCCTATGACTTTTTTTTATATGTAACTATTTTATTCTAAAGACAGAAACTAATTTCATTCTGAAATCGGATTTGTACCCACCAGAAATTCTGGCGAGAAAGTTGAATATTGTCATGGGAAATAAATGAGATTATTAGTCATCTAAATCCTTTAAACTCTTTGCTAATGGGATTATCTGTGTATGTAAATATTTTGCCATGAATTTATCTTTACAATTACTCCTCAAAAGGGATATTTCACTCACCTCTATTTACTGTGTCTTTGTGTTTTCTTACTGTGCAGCACTGCATCACTCGCTGATGTGGGGTTAATGATCTTTACCAACAGTTGTTAATGAGGAATAAACAGGCAGTCTCTTTAGATGTTGATGTCTCACAGTGTTAAGATGCTAAAGCTGATTAAAGTCCTCTGTGACTGTCAGCTCTCTAATTGAGTCCAAGGTGTTAATTAAAGCGTATGCATGTGTTTCCCTTGTCAGTATGGGCCGCAGCAGCGAGGAGGAAGGTCGCGGGGAGTCTGAAGAGGGAGGAGGTGGGGACTCGGGGGAGCCTGACCCCACCCTGCCCTGCACAGAGGACGTCATACTGAAGACTGAGCAGGTGACCAAGAACATCCAGGAGCTGCTCAGGGCCGCTCAGGAGTTCAAACACGACAGGTAGGACAACTCAAAGATGGATAAAAAGTGACACAAAAAACATTGCGCCTGTCTTAGAATAAACACTGCTAATTATATCCTGGCTCACAAGTGAGCCTTCTGATTTGGATAACACATTGGGAAATCACAGGAACATCGAGTGCCAGAATCATCCTTTCGCCAATTCTGTTATACAGCCTTATTATCAACTGCATCAGGTGAATGCAGTTGTTAATGTTAGCTCAGAGTCAGGCCACTGTTGCAGGGTTTCAGTTGTACACTGATAGTATGGTTACCAAAGGGACCTATTTTAAAATTACTGTATAAAAGAAGTGGATGTAGCCTATAGCTCTAAAGGTGAAGCCATTGGGGAAGTGCCTTCATTCTTTCTAATGGCCAGCAGGGGGCGTGACTCCACCGGCTGCAAAAAGAAGAAGTTTCAAGTTTCAGTTTCAATCGCTAGTTTAAAGTCTTCTTCAATACAGTGTGATATTAATTTTGGTCTCATTTAGAGTAAATGGATGATAAATCAGGGCATGCTTAAGAATACCTGTCAATCAGGATAGATGCATAGCGGTGCATGTAAAATAGCCTTGGACTTTTTTTTGGTGTTGTTCATGTTTTCATCTTTGACCCTTTTATCGTATGTCTTCACTTAAGTTAATAGAAACCTTTTGCTTAAACATTAAAAATGTCATGTTCAGTAATCGTGGCATTCAGCTATTCATTGGAAAATACAGTTTTAGCTTGCCAAAAATGTAATCCCATTCAATATCACAGTAGAGTTGCAACCACTAGTCAAATAATTGATAAGTTGATCAGCAGAAATATAACTGAAAACCATTTCAATAACTGAGAGATTGTTTTAGAATTTTTTCTTGCAAAAATGACAGAAAATGCTCATCATATTAAACTGAATATCTTTGGGGTCTGGTTGTTACCAAAATCACCTCGCTAGCTACTAAATTAACTCTCTAACCTCTCCAGCTTTGTTCCGTGTTCTGAGAAGATTCACTCTGCTGTCACTGAGATGGCATCGCTCTTCCCCAGAGTAAGTTCCCAGTACCTTTGTTTCACTTTTTCTGTGCCTCTTTTTTGTCTTCATGTTGCTCCCTTTATCTTCCTTGATCTGTTCACACCACTTGAGTTTTGATTCCCTTCATTTCTCCTTAGCGCCCGGCGTTGGATGCAGTCCACTGTTCCCTCCGCCTGTTGGCTTCCAGTGCCTCGCGGTTGCAGGTGGAGTGCCGTAAGGCGGGGCCCTCAGAGCCCGGGGGCCCTGCGGTGGACTACCAACTCCTCACTCAGCAGGTCATCCAGTGCGCCTACGACATCGCCAAGGCTGCCAAGCAACTGGTCACTATCACCACTCGTGAGAAGAAGCAGTGACCCAACAAATGCATGGATGGATGGATGGAGAGGGAAGAGGGAGAGAGAACAGATCAATGCATGGGTGGGCTCAGAGGGATGGGAGGGGCTTCTAGGAGAGGAATAAATAGGGAAAATATGATCGCACTAGAGATGGAAGATGAGAGTGACCGGGAGAATGATAAGCGCCATGGGGAAAGGAAAAAGATTGGAATATGCATGGGAAAGGAATCTGATGAAAGCAGAGATAAATGATTATTTGGTAGAAACACTACAGAAGACCGAAAAGGAGCAATTCCACACGTGGAAGAGAAAGTAGGGAAGGATCCAACCTGGGAACTACAGCCTGCTGCAACCTAAACAAACTGTTGGAATCAGATGTGTATAATAAACCGCTTAAACTGTGATAAGCATACGATGGTGGCGATGTACAGCGAGCTGGAACCGGAGACGCTTTATTTATTCTCACCTGTCACTCGTCATCCCTCCTTCTCCCTGTTTACTTGTACTAGGGAGTGAAGAAGTGCACGCTGCAAGACAGACCAACCGTGACATGCTCCACACCTTCTCCGTCCCTCCGTCCGGTGGAGCCGGTACGTTCTCTCCTCTGCTCCTCTCTCTCTCTCCAACCAGACATAAGGCCCCTCTGTCTCCTATCCCGTCCCAGACAGGATGCGCTCGTGGTGCAGAGAGGGACCCTCTGGGACCCATCCAGCACCCGTCTCCAACCCCACCCAGGTTCTCAGATGCTTCCTCCTGGGTTAGCTTTTGCAGAGGGCTCCAGCTTCTCTCCGACCCGTCGCCCCGTCGTTGGTGGTACACAGCATGATCTGGCATGTTTTCAGTTCTTTCCTCTCTCTTCTTTTTCTTTCTTTCTTTTTTTTTTTGAATATGCAGATTGGTTTGGTCTGCACCTCTGAGGACAAAAATGACTGACACAAACAAAACACTTACACTGGAATAATTGTGACTTATTGTTGTTGTTTATCATTTTTTTTTGTATTGATATTTTTACTGACTGTCATCTTGATTTAACTGTGTATGTTTATTTTATTGTCTCAAATATGATTCTCATTTAGTGGGATAGGGAGAGAGGTGGGAGTATGTGCTCAACTGGGATTTAAACATGCACACACACACATAACAGAAATAACCTGTGAAATGGTCCTCAACATTACTCAAGCACTCCCTTTCTGGGTGACAGTTGAAGGTTTTTTTTTCATGTGGTAACGTGTCCGGTGTCCAAGGGGCTCGCTGCCAGTTGCCAAAGTGGGAGAGGGTGTGTGGGGGAGATTTGTTGTTTTGGTTTTGATTTTCCTTCAGACCGAAAGCCTCTTGGTGCATTAAGACAGGACCTGGATCAAAATGCTCTCGTGTATCCTCAGCTGTCTTGTTGGGCTTGATTTATAAATTGCCTGATTTGACAGAGCCAGTGGAATCATCTCAGAATCAATCCCATATTCACTTTTTGCGGTGCCAAGCAGGACCCATTTGGTCCCGTGTGTGTATGAGGATTAACCTCCTCCAGCAATATGCTATTTGCGTGGTGGGTGTGCTTGTATGACACAGCAGCCATTATTTGAATGCATGCTAACGGTCACATTAAGTTGACACACACATACTGGTATGTTGCAGCTAAGCTTTAAGTAGTCCTGTGGAAAAGCACCAGATCTATGAACCTGGAAAGTAAATATGATGAGAGACTCATTGCATCATTTCATTTGAGAAAATCTGCTTATTTGAAATGGATTGAACCACCTCAAGTGTGCTTGATGTGCTTTGCCATGTGTCATGTTCACTTTTTAGACTCTGGCAAGCACATTCAAGCCCACGCTCTGTTTTCTGATTGATCCTCTGTCACGGCCTGCTGAAGTTGTCACTTCTAGCTCACTGTCTCTGCACCCTGCTAATGGGAGACAGGATTGGGAACAAAGATGTTTTTGCTTTTGTTTGTTTGTTTGTTTGTTTTTTCAAAAAGAGAGCGCACTTAGCCTACTGTAGGTTTAAAGCTTGTTGTACTGTGCCGAACAAACGTGGTCATATCTGTAACAAAGGACGCAGGGATCTGACAAGTCTGCCAGGAGGACCGTCCTCTTCTAGTTTAGAGTCACCTCTGACCCCTATCGAATGATTCTGTCGCTGGTTTCTCAAAGGATTTTTGGCTTTCAAGGAACAGTTCACCTCGAAATCTAAATCTTTCTCTTACCTCTAATGCCTGCTCTGTCTGTTGGAGATATGTCTGCCTTCTCTCGGATAAAATGTAATTAGACGACACTTTGCTTGCGGTGCTCAGAGCGCTAAAAGCACATTTGAAAAGCTCAATCACAATGTGTCTTTCTAGAAATCATTACTCAATAGAATCCACAGACCTTGTAGAGTGCAGTTTCAAGTAGGAACTATTCTTGGTTCATGGTCTGTTTCATAAAGCAAGTGTACCAAATAAATCAGGCTTCTTTAGGTTAGGCTGAATCATTTTCAGCTGATTCTGTTCCACAGAGCAAATTTACTATAATTCAAGCTCAGTGACTGTAGCAGCTTATGCTGTGATTATCTGAAATAAACCTGTCTTAATTGGTAAACTTGCTTTATGCAACAGAACCCGTGTGATGATTGCTGGAGAGATATGTTGTTGAGTTTTTTTACATTCATTTTTTCAGGGCTGGGCAATATGACCATCATCTTTGGTTCCAATATAGGTAATTTAATCTTAGTAACAATATATATCACAATATAGCATGTTTTCTGGTAATTCAATAAATAAATATTCAATATGATATAACCACATGGCAAAGCCTATTTTTGTATAGTCATATATGAATTAAATACTTGACAAATGAAAGGTACTTGCATTTTTGTTGATTAGTGCCCTTTAGATATCAGGGTGTCTTCAGATATATATAATTTCATCACAATACGATTCCATTGAAATGACAGAGATATTTTTTTTGGGTGCTTTGAGCACCTCAAGCCATGTGCGATGTGTTTCCATTACATTTTGAGAGAAAGTAGACATCTCTATGGCCCATATCTCCAACACTCGGCAACTCAACACCAAAACGATCTATATTGATAAATAGTGCTGCAGGTAAGCTGAAAATGTGTGTTTAATATTGGGGTGAACTGTCCCTTTAATGGTTTGTTGTTCTTGCTTTGGTGTATTCTGTAATAATCAGGCCCAGTGCTCGGACAGCCTCATGACATTTACTTGCCTGAAACGATGACCTCATCCTCCAAACAGCAATTGCATCTCATTTTTTTTTCTTGTTTGCTGCCTTTTAGCGAGAAGCAATTAGACCTTAATTAGCCCAAAACACTTTGAGAAACTGACACTAGAACACCTCCAGCACTTCTCTGTCC
>CAFUXE010000010.1:182226-196119 GCA_903364295.1 Serranus cabrilla | reverse complement strand
ATATAATGTATAGGTAGTTTGAATATTAGGAATGATGCTCTGATAATGACTTGAACCTGTTTGCACATCCTAATTTGTTCCCCAGTCTATTTCATCGTTTCATCATTCTTGTGGATGTTTCCTTCATTTTTCTATGGATGTTCGTCTGAGCTGGAGGAGCTGGGCAGGAGCACACACTCCTGTCTTCTGCCCCTTTTACGCCTCCTGTTTGCAATACGGAGCCTCCTGCGTATCACATCTATGGGACATACATACAGAGGAACACAATGTTAAATGGTTTAAAAATATAAACATAGGCACCTTGAAACCTACCACAACAAAGTCAATGAAAAGACACAAATAGACTAAAATTTGCAAGTTTATTTCTCTACTGTAAAATGTCCTGATCAGTTCCTATTTTGTCAGTTCTTGAAAGCATTAACTTTAAGGGATCCTTGTCATTTTTTATTATGCAATCAGGTGTTTAATAATCTCTAAACCACTTATTGGTCTGGCTATCGCTGGTCCAATGCTAATATTTGCTTATGGTGTTCAAAGATACGAGAACAAAACCTGACATCCAGAATAGCTGTTTAAAACAGAAGTTCAAAGAATGTATTGTCTTTGTAAATCCTTCTTAAAAGTCACCTTGAAATCAGACATAGAACAAGATTGAGCTGGTTGGCTAACTTAACACGATCAAACCAGGATTAGTCAGAGGAATTAAACAGCTCTCTGGTAATTAAACTTTATGTAGTTCACCTACCTGCCACACTGTCGTAATCCTGCTGTGGGTCGTGCCAGTAAAGACTGGGCATGGTCCTCCAGTGGCGGTACAGGCGCGTGTGGAGCACCGACAGGGTCAGGAGAATGAGCAGGAAGCCCAGTGCTGCTGCTGCCCACACCGCCTCGTCTGTCCTGGGGGTCCTTGGTAACCCTGTATTCCCAGCAGCCGCCGAGGCCCGCGAGTCCTCGTTGCATTCACAGTGTGCGCCTGCTTTGCAGTTGTCGCAGTCGTGGCTGTTGGGCAGGTAACCGGCCGGCTGTGGGTTCTGGTGTTGTTGTGGCGGGGGCAGAGATTTGGAAACAGAATCAACGGCAATCTTGTCGCTTTTGTGGTGAAAGTGTGTGCCACTGTGTGTCTGCTTATGTTCCAACTCTCTCTCTTTAACATCGACGACTTCATTGTCCTTCATTGTGCCATCTGCTGTGTTGTCTTTATCAGATTTTTTCTCTTTAGAGACGTTGTCTTTCGGGCCGTGTCTAACAGAGTCTTTGTCCTTCTGCTTGGCTGGGTCTGTACCTTCATCTTTGGAACTGCGGGCCAGGGCTTCAGGCCTGGCAGTGCTGGTTTGCTCACTGTTCACACCTCTAAATGCAGTCTTAGACATATTTGAAGCCAAAGGAGTTGTGGGCCTGGACGTAAGGCCCTGATTTATACTTTGGATCTTAGACTGAGAGGGAGCTTCCCCGGGACCTGGAGGATCTGAGAGAGTCCTGTTCCCTTGAGGAGAATCTGCTGATGTTGCGCTGTTGTAGTCGTGGACGTCCCCCGTCCTGCTGATGATGGTTCTGTTGGTTTGGTGTGTAATTGTGTTTTCTCTATCGCTCTCATCCTGAGCAGTCTCCAGTTTCCCCCTAATAGCTGCTCTTATTTGCCTGCGTTTGCCCTCCTCTTTAATTAGTTTCAAGCTGTCCTCCTTCACGTTGGACTCCAGCTCTGTCTCCATCAGCAGAGAGGAGGTGGTCCGCTCACAGCACTGCCTCAGAGACTCCTGGGGATTTACAACAACAGCTACTTAGAGACCTCTACAAGACTGCTGAAATTACTCTTGTAAGCTATTTTATCGCAGTATGTGTATAATTACTGATTATTAACACTATGTAAGTAAACAAAATGAGCAACGTTGTCAAGTCTGCAAACCTTCATTTTTGCTGAGTGTTCCTCTGGATGTGCATGTTGCTGCTCTGCTGACCAGGTTAACAGCAGGCTGTACTTCTTGCTCTGGCTCACAACATCAGGCTTATTTCTTATGGATGTTTGGGTCTCCAGCCAATCACAGACATGTGAAGAGGCCACAGTGGACAGCTCCAAGGTGTGAGCCCATGACACCAAGGCTATTGGCTGAACACAAAGCAGTAACAGTAACTACAACATTCCTGCATCCTTAACTTCCTATAAAGATCTAATTGTTTGCTTTGTAATTGTAATCCAGAGTTTCCAGTTAAGCCACATTTAGCTCTTAGTCTACTAAACTACCAAGATATTGTTACTTTGTGGGGCTTTTATTTTGAGTAAAAGTTGACTTGGCTCACTCCTGACTGGTTGCTATGGTGATTAGGGCAGCATTAGAATGAAGAGTCACAGCTGAGAAAGGTGATTTAATGAAGATCTCATCTCTGGTCCCAGTTAACATTAGTCTCTATGGGACAGTTGGTTGGAGCTGCTGTTTCATTAAGGCTCACTGAGCCCATTCATTTCAAGTGCACATTTTAGTGCCATATGTGGCCAGTTACAAAAGACAGTCAGAGATAAAGGGTCTGTCTCACCATGTGTACACTGAGCTGTGGATGTGATGTAATGATGAAGTCTGGCAGACAGGAGCGGGCCAGGACAGACAGAAGTAGGCGCTCGTGAAGAGGGGCACAGGGATGGTAGAGTAAAACGGTAGCTCCATGCTGGGAAATACACACAAACGTAAGCACCAGGGATTTTCCTCTTCCATTACCACAATGCTTCCACCAACATTACTGTCACAATTATGAGCCAGTACCTGCAACTTAGTGCTTACAAAGATATCATTATTGTGTTCCTTCCTCCTCTGTTAATAATGTTTCAAGTAGAAAATAGCTGACAATCACCAACTAATACTTTAAACTTTCTGTGATCTCCAGTGCATTCTGGTATTATAAAACCAATCAATAACAATCCCTGACGTGCTGTTACTGCTTGTTTATCCCCGATTTTTAAATCAGTGGCAGCCCTGCTAACGAGGGTGCAAACAGGTAGAGTGTGAGTGTTGGCAGGCTTCCTTGTACTGCTCTTGATTTAGGTCGCAAGGAAACAATACATCAACTGTGTCTCAACTCCACAGTTTGATGCAGTACTGGCTAAAACAGATTTCTAGATTGGAAATAATACAGAAGGGATTGTGAGCAAATTGTTTGCTCACAATCCCTTCTGTCTAAAAACACTGAACGCCCCTGTGCTTCTATCAATCTGATGGATCAATATTATGGCCTCTTAAGGAAAATAAACACGGCATCTATGTGAACACCATGACACAATGTTGACCCTTTACTGTGTTGTTACTTTAAATGGACTAACTGGAGTCAGTACAAAGAGCGTCAGTGTATTCACAGAAAGCCTAAACACAAACATCTATTCATTTCCTGTGCTAAGCAGATAAAGTGATTTCACTGTTGTGAAGTTGGAGGCAGAATACAACTTACGTGCAAGTTATTAAGCCACCGTTGAGGAGGACAGTACAGGTACTCTCCACTCTCTGCCCTTACGGGTCTGTATGCTCCACTGTAATACATAAACACACATGCACACACCTTGATATCCTCAAAACATGACAACGATGGTCAATATTAATATATGCGCATGTGTCTCCTGTCTCTCCACCTCTTGAGAGTGTAAATATTACATGTCTGTAGAAACAGCCTTACCTGTTGGGAATAGTATGGTTGTATGAAATGGATTTGTCCATGCAGATTTGCCTGGCTGGCTGCAATAAAAAGAAATCAGGTCAAATGACATTTTATTGCTTTATCGTCTCGGTTAACTATATACACCCAGTCATCAGCCACCCAAGACCAACACTAGTTGCTGTTCGACTGACACCCACAACAAAAAAATAACAAAGAAGAAGCTATCTCAAACTACTAACACATTTTAATATATCATTAAGACAAAAACAGTTGGAAACAGGGCAAAGCTTTTGGTTCATTTCATGCATTATTTGTGAACTTTTCATGAGGATGTGTCACAGAGCTTTTTCCCATTGTGCTTTGATTTTAGAATAGACATGCTGCTACGTTAGTGTTTGTGGGCCAAAGGTTGGAAAAAAATCTCAAATAATGTGCTTTGTAAAGTGTTTACTCACCACAGGATCATACACTGTGTCAATACCAGGAAGTCTCTGTAGATAAGAGAAACATCGAACAGTGGTTATACAACTGATCGAGCAACACACAAGTGCTGACACAGTGCCAGATGTGCAGGGTTGAAGACAACAATTAATTCTTTCCCACGATTGTTTAAACTTCCTGGCACCCAGAGTAGTGTAGCACACCCACCTCCACCCAGCCACCCATCTGACAGTCACAGATGATGATGATGATGATGATGGCAATGATGTTGAATGTATCCATAGTTACCTTAGCAGACTTTGGCCAAGTAGACCCTGGACAGTCCCGAAAAACAGCCTCCACAGGCAGGTCCCTGTCTAAGAACAGCTATCACACACACACACACGCACACGCACACACACAAAATCAGAATTAGTAACACATTTATTGATCTCTAGGAGGAAATATGGTTATGCCACAGTTTCTCCCATAAGAAACATATAAGTAGACATGTAAAAATATTTCAAGAATTTAACAATACTTTCACTTTTGCTTAATTATTGTGTGAAGTGCAGGACTATAAGAATGTTAGATTATATCGACTGTATACATTTAAATACAGTATGACCACTGAACATAACCTGCGTGACACACACACTAACAGGCATTATAGGTGGTACCTTTCCATTGTCGCATCCTGGCACCGGAGCCTCGGAGACACCGCACCGACCCAAACTGACCCACAGCGCGGCCAGCACAGTCACTGTCAGCGGCGTGCAAGTCGTCTGGCTCGGCATGGTCATTCAAGCGTGACCAGACGCACATTTAGCTCCCTTCCCTCTGTCCTCTAGCTCCAGAACGACTGACGAACAACTGACCTCTCATAATCTCAAAAACAAGACTTTTCTTTGGCAAAGTCCCAAAACAGAAGCGGTGAGACGTGCAAATGTCGATGAGAAAGGTAACCGTCCCACAGCGTCGTCTGTCCGTCAGTCCTTTCCTTTAGTCAGGATAAAGGCACCAAGTTAACCAGTTGTTTTACATTGTAAAGTGAAACCAATGAGGGAGGCTGAGTTAGTTAAGGCAAAAAATAGCAACAAAAAGTATTGTGTACCTCCATAACTACTTCAACAGTGTACACAGACGTAAAGCTATTGCTGAAAGATATCGTTTCCCTTAACCTTTTCAAAATATAATCGTTGTGTCGTCCTTTCAACCTAATTGGGATTGTTACTTGCCCATGTCTGTCTTTTTCTACATCTAATGAATCAGTTCAGTATTTCATATGATATTTCTCTGTTAGGCACGGAACAGTGTTTGTTCGTTTGTTCTTTTTCATTGAAATGTTAATTTTAATTTGGTAAGGAAAAATCAATTTCCGGTATTTTGCACCCTCGCTGCTGGCGTACTTTACACAGCTGTTAACTACGGAAGCTGGATGGGGACAGCAAAGCGAAGTAGGATTGTCAGAAAACTAACCTGGCGTTTAAACTCTGCTTAACCTCTGGGAGGCGACACAACATAAAAAAAAAAAATATATGTTCACTTTATCTCTTGTAGTTGCTACATGATTTCTACAGGCCAGCTTAGGATAATCTTTCTGTCTCTGATTCTGTTCAAAGTATTACTTTTTCTTAAAAGCTGCTAAGAGTAAAACAAGTTGATTCCCTTGGAGGTGAGATATCATTGTTAAGTCATGTAGCTTTAAAACATTTTTTGCTATTTACCTGTTAAGCGTAGTAAATATACTTTTCATGCATGCATGTATTACAGATGGCCACTGCCCTGTCACCGCAGAGAGTGAAACCTGCCTGACCTGTTGGCACAGGTACACCAGACATTCAGGTATGACAACGCTGCGTAGCGCCTGCAAGGCAGATTCAACAGCCACAACACTGGGTGTAAACGTGGTTGCTTTCAAAATAAAAACAGGCTGTATGATCTAGTCTTTGAAAAAATAGCATTCAATATGTCAGCTATTGTGACACAAATCTAAAAAAATATATATTAACGAAAACAGTGGTGTTGGCTCATTGGGTGTATTTTAGAAATGTTCAATATTTTCTTTCAAAGTGGGTTTTATTTTGGAACTTGTAAAAGGAAGTTCTGATGATTTTGAAAGTCTTGACACTTTCCTGGTTTCCACACCCATAAAACTCACAAGCTTCATGCACACACCCTGTCATAAAAGTGCACAGGTGGGTCTGTCAGAGGAGACGTGGGTCCCTGGACAGAGGAGACATCTGGCCTAAATGGAGTCCACCCTCCCTAAAGGTTTGCTTGCATTTTCACTATGATTTGTTTAGCACTCTGCTTAGTTTATAGTTTGATGAGGGGGCATACTTAGATTCCGGCTTGCCTACTTCTTTAATCAACTGACAACAATGATTTCAGTTGCAAATGATTCATTTATTACAGTTTTGTAGATGTGTTTCTATGACAGATATAGTCTATTTACACAAAACAAAGACTTGTCTTCTTTACTGTTAAGGGTGTGGCACCTTTCTGCATTGTAATAGTCAGGTAATTTGCTGGAGTTAAGGCAAAGGTCACCACAACCTAATACAATCTGCACCATTTAGTGATTTAGCATTACATTTGTTTTTTTACTTCTCTATGTTGACTTCCCATTTATGGAAGTGGGACAATAAGGAAGTGCAGCCAGCCTGGTAAAATAGGTTGCAACAACAGCTGATCCTCCATTAAGTGTGTGGATTCTTGCAGATTATCATCTGAGTTGTTAGGATTCTCTTAATTAAAAATGAAAGTAAAGAATCAGATTGATTGCTGGCTGTCTCTAACCCTGCCACTCTGTACTGTGTAGCTCCACTTGGAGCCGGCTCTGCAGTTGTCCTGCAGCCAGCGGTGGTCTCTTCTGGTGGTTTGCAGCCCCTTGCTGAGGAAGTGGAGCCTGCAGACCTTGGCAAAGTGGAGGGAACCAAGTGTCATCCCGGAGACCTCCCAGGAGCAGGAGATGGCAAGGTGAGCTGGAGAGGCATTTGAAAAACATAGAACTATTATTGCATGAAAGGTGCATGGGTATAGATAAAAAAGATACACATGCAATACACAGACAGTTGCCTGCCTGATTAATTACATCAAAAGAAAAGTTGAAGTTGTAGTCAGGCCCGTCAGCTCTGTTTATGTGTCATTATTGTCACCAGAGTGAGTCGTAGAGGTTGTGAAGGACACAGTGGGTAATCTCTGCTTTCTCTTTCTGCCCATTGCCAGGAGTTCTACTCCTTGGACAGCTCTCTGGATTCCTCAGACAGCGAAGACGAGGGAATCGGCAAGAAAGACAAGAAGAAGAAAAAGAAAAAGGTGAAGAAGAAAAAGAAGAAGAAGGTATGTGTTACAAAAACCAGGACTACTCTTGAATGCTTTTGGAATCTCTGTTTGCTGGGAATAGTTGGACAGAAAATGTCGGAACAGTGCAAAGAAACCTTTGTGTCCTCATGTCTTAAAATAAAATCTAGAATGAAGTCTTTAAAAACAGTGAGTTGATCAGTTTAGGGCGTGCTTTATTTGTAAGCCACAGATGTGAGGCAGAAGTTCTGCCTCCCGACAGAGGAGGAAGGTACAATGTGGGCTGCACCCAGCAGCAGCAGCCACTCACACGGGAGAGAACCAGGAATGGAATCAATTTGTTTTATGATGCAGATCAACTTGACAGTTGCAATGTTTTGCTTACAGCATAGCTGGAATGGGTGTGTGTACTCCTGTGTGTTTTTTTTATTCCTAAAATGCTTGTGTAGTTTCTTTTGTGTGTTGCCAAGTGCTTGTAAAGCCCCTCCCTTGTGCTGCGAACCAGCTCCAGTGTTTGTAGTGACTCATTCATTTAGATTCTCATTTATCACTTTCACCAACAAAGGAAGGTAGAAATAACCTGTTCAATGTGTACATAGAGTTGAGCAATAACTTCCCTTTTTTCCTAACAGGATTCCAGCTCCTCTTCATCATCTTCCTCCTCCTCTTCCTCCTCCTCATCCTCCTCTTCTTCTTCCTCCAGTAGCTCTTCAGACAGTGACAGTGAGGTAAGCTATGGTATAGTTGTTGCTCAAGGATGCACATGTCTTGTTCATACATTCCTAGTTGCTGTCATCACATTAACCTCAATGTGTTGTTTGCACTGATTGTTTTGCAAGGTGCAAGATGCTTGCCGCACATCTCTCAGTACTCTATTAGTTCAAGCTAACATATTTATTTTAAATGCATGGTGGAAGTGAAGGTTTTACAGTGCAGTTTTGTTTATGTAAATCCTTCACAAATCTTTCCTGCAGCGTTGCTAAGTTAAGTCCTTGGCCACAAGCACAAACAATTCCACACCAGCTCATTGAAGATTGATATTCCTTTCTAACTATGTCAGTGCCTCAGGTGAGGAGATTAAAGCTAACTATACAGTCTGTTAAGCGAATATTAGAGTGTCAAAGTGACTGTATTTAGAAATCTAAATACTGAGGATTTATGATAGTTTTAGGAAGTTGGTGCATCAGCACATCAACATCCCTGATTTGTCAAAAGTTTCTGCTTCTGAAAAAAGTCTAAACCAAAGATAAGCTGCTAAAGTCATTCACCCTTTTGTCTAGTTAAGTAATGTTTCAAGTGGCCGCAGTCATATGATGTCCTGGTCATGCCGTCATTTTCTGAGGGCGTGGGTGGAAAATCAGGAGACTCAGGAAAGGCGACTCAGCTCTTTAAAGTGTTTAAAACAAAAGACAGAAAGAAAGTTTGCATACCATAATGTGTTAACACCCATTGGTTTAATTCTAACCTGTTGGCACTAAAAAGACAGAACAAGGGAACGTGTACAAAGTGTACACAACACCGGAATGCATTTCACCTCGGGCTGAAGGCGAGGCGTTAACGTTCTGGATCTGATAGCAGGCGGTATCTGACAGCACGGGAACACACCCATTGACAATGAGATAAAAAAAAAACACCTTCTGTATTAACCATAGCAAGTCAAGACAATAAAGTCATGTGTGATCTACATTGATGTATTTGGAAAGGGAACGCCCCAGGTATCACAAATGAGTGGGTGTGTTACAGTTGCAGCACTTAGTTATGTATTCTTATGCCTCCAGTATGTGTGCAGGCAAACATTTCTCAAACACCCAGTTATGATTCTGATGAATTTATCTTTATATTTATATTTTATATTTGTGAATGAAGAGTTCAATTTGAGGAATCAGCTAAAAGTGAATCTTGAGTTTCCCTTGATTACACACAAAAAATCGAATGCAACATGAATTGCAAAAACTCGTTTGAGACACAACCCAACACGAGTTTAATGCATAATGTCAATATATGTTTCTGCTAAAGAACCATTCTAATGCAGCACTTAGTTTGCAAAAACAAAATCATACACAAGGTCATTCAGTATAGTCAATTTTATACATGTATAGTATAGTATAGTATAGTATAGTATAGTATAGTATAGTATAGTATAGTATAGTATAAAAATCTAAAAAAAAACAAGAAGAATGAAAGAATGTTCATGCTATTGCAGGATGACAAGAAGAAGAAAAAGAAGAAGAAAAAAGAGAAAAAGGAGAAAAAGGATGGGGAGAAAGAGTACATCTATGACAATGTTGTCATTGCTGGTAAGTGGAACTGAACATATTTCATTTGGATTGTGAGACTGTTTGTTTGTTTGTTTATTTGTTTATTTATTTATTTATTTTTCCTTTTACATGTTTTTATTCTTATTATTATTGTTATCAAGCTTCATAAGATAATGCATTTACAGGCCCTGTGCATGTCAATTCAGTGAATATACGGGAAAATCTTCACTCTGAGTTAATGGACATTAGTGATGTGTGCAAAAGGCAGGGAAATGTGGAGGAGGTGGTGAAGCCCTAAGTGGAATAAGAACCCCCTATGGAGTCTAGACATTGGTGTTGGTGAGATAAAGAGTGTTGCTGAAGAGGGGAACAGATTGAAGGTTTGACAGTTGTGATTTGGTTGGCTGATGGAGACCGTGGCTAGAAAATGAAAGATTGAATAGCCATAAGTTATGAATGAATGATGCATTATGATGATAATAGTTCCCCTGATGGAATTTATTTCATATATTGCTTATCATATTCCCTGTTCATGCAACTTAATTTGCATGTACCCTTTTGATCCAAAATCCTGATAAAGCGTTTCCAAGGTTGTTTGCAGAAATATATTTTCACCGTGTCTCCTGCTGTTTTACCTAGAATATGATTTACTAATCTCTCCTTAGGTTACTTTTAAGTACAGGCAACTAAGTGTTTATAAAGATGTCTCTAAGTTGACAATGCATGCCACTGTTTTTCCATTTATGCTTTCCATTTGAACATACTTAATGTTTCGGGTCTTGAAGGTGAACTGGAGTGTGGAGAAGGTCTGACGATAAGCCAGGTGAGAGAGAAATCAATCAACCTTTATTTAAAACATGCTGGTTGCTGTTAAACTTGTCAGCATATAATTTTTTTGTTCCTTTCTTGCTTCAGGATTCGGACTCATCAGATAACGAGGATGACAAGAAGAAAGAGAAAAAGAAGAAGAAGAAGAAGGACAAGAAGAAGAAGAAAAAGAAGAAGAAGGTATGTCCAAATTGCTAACTTTTACTGGACAAGCATGAGTCAATAAATCACGCATGCAATGAAAACAATGTTACATCAATGTATCTACCGTACTTCCTCTATCCCAGGAGTCATCCTCTTCGTCATCTGATAGTTCATCATCTGACAGTGAGGATGAAAAGAAGAAGAAGAAAAAAAAGAAGAAGAAAAAGAAGAAGAAGAAGAAGAAGGTGTGATTTATTTGATACTATACAATTACAATTTTGTGAATATATTGGCTATCAAGCGTCTTTTCGACTTCTGTCGCAAAACATAAAACATCCTAAAAATGATGTAAACTGACATGTTTTATTCTTCCGTCAAAGGAAAGCTCCTCTTCCTCGGATAGCTCTGCTTCTTCTTCATCCTCCTCCTCTGACAGCGATGATGACAAGAAGAAAAAGAAGAAAAAGGACAAGAAGAAGAAGAAAAAGAAAGACAAGAAAAAGGTAAAGAAATGTGGCAACATGCTGCTTTTATTCACTGTAAATTAAGTATACAGTAATACATTTACAATTACAGTTAATGACTGTGACTTCCGACCAGGGGTACTGGGAAAGACTGTGCAGCAGGCTTAACTAACTAATTAAAAAACGATTTGAGTAATTATCATTTTCACTTCATTTTCATAATTAGATTGCTGGTTTTAACATCTGAACACTATATTTTGCAGATGCGAGTGCATGAAATTGCTCAAATCAATCAACAAGAGACAAATAATATTAGTGGTATAATGCTGACCCGGCAGAACTTCATAACTTATACCTCAGACTAAAAAGGTTGGAACCACCTTTGTAAAGTATGATTAGATTCACTTTGTGGTTTGTGTTGCTGAAAAACTCAAAATGTCTCACATGATGTTTCATCAATGGCAAACTGAATCTGTATTTATGAAAATTACAATATGTTTGTTGATGACACAGGATTCCAGCTCTTCATCTTCATCCTCATCCTCATCTTCTGACAGTGATGACGACAAGAAGGAGAAGAAGAAAAAGAAAGACAAGAAAAAGAAGAAGAAGAAGGATGAGAAGAAGGTAGAAATGATTTGTGGCTTGTTTTAAAAAATCCTGACGCTTTGAAATGAAATGCTGAGTCATTTTTCCTTTCTTTTTAATTACAACATGCATCAAGTGTGAGCAGTATTTCCATTTCTTATTTCTTGCAGCAGCGTTTTCTTAATAAAAAAATAACAAACCAGATTCACCAACAGTGCACACACCTTCTGAGAAAATGAATAGTATCCTCTGTACCTGTCAGGGCCTGTAAAGTATGAAAAGATACATCGTGTTACCAGCTGCCTAACACCTCGCCTCAGATTGTATATCAGCTATATTCAAATGGTATTCTGCTGCAGAGACAGTGAATGCCTCTGTACTCTCTGATTTGTTTATGAGCAGTCAACAAGTGTGTGTTTTATATGTGGGTCTATGCACATCTCTATATATAGGGAAATGCACGGTGCAGTATCAAATAGTCTATATAAGTCTGAGCATGACTGTATTTGTGTGTTTTTCCACAGGATGAAGAGCAGAATGAGCTCTGCAGTGCCACCGCTGCTGCAGCAGCTGGTAAGTGTTTCTACTTTTAGTGACTGAATAGGAAATAAAACAGAAATCACAATCATCATTGCAACCAAACCTGTTCATGAGGTTGATACAAGACTTTCCTGCAGAGGGTGAGCTTGCAGGACAGTGTGCTGATGGAGACAAAAAGAAAGATGAAGTTGCTGACAAGGTAAAACATTCACACGTACGGTTTGCATGCAACTCGCACAATATCTGCACACATGCACGAGAAAACATAGCTTTCTTTTGTCATGGCAGGCCAAGAAAGAGCTAGAAGCAGCAGAAGGAGGAAAACTGTCCTCGGCATCGGCAGGTATGTGCACGCTACTTAGGCTCTTAAAAAAATAAGAAAAATAGTTGCAGATGTAATGGTGCTTCCTGTCCAACAGGGGGAGCAAAGGCATACCCTGATGGTATTGAGGATGGCAACCTGACTGATGATGAGGGAGAGGGAGGCGAGGAGGAGCAGGACAAGAAGAAGAAGAAGTTGAAGAAGAAGAAGGAAAAGGTGATCACACTGTGTGCACGCTGCAGACAAGAGAAAGCATTTGTGTCTTCGTCCTTTAAACAAAATGAAGAATGCAGCTTTGATATGGTTGTTATAGTGTGTTATAGCAAGTGATATCCAAATTAAGCTTCATGAACTATTTCCTATTTTTTAGCCCACTAGGGCCAGACTTTTTTTTAAACCAAGATTGCCTTAACAAACCCATCTAATGGAACATGACGCTTCGCTTGGACATCACTTTTTATAACTTCCATGTATTGGTTTGCTGTGTAGTATTGTTATGTTATAAGATGATCAAGATCAACGTTTTGCTGCAGGATTCTGGCTCGTCCTCGGACAGTGATGATGAGGACAAAGACAAGAAGAAGAAAAAGAAGAAGAAGAAGGAAAAGGTATTCAAAGAGCTGCAAGACTGTTTAGGTGGAATAATACCCAATTGTACATATACATAAGGCTGTATAGGTTATTTTGACTCCGTCATGCATGTGTGTGCAGACTGGGTGAAATCCAAATTGCGACTCTGTGTTTCTTTTCATTATAATTAAATATAGAAATTCTGACTGTGAATGTGAATATGTGTTTTTGATTGATTCACAGGACTCCTCGGGCTCCTCTTCTTCATCTGATAGCTCCTCTTCAGACAGCGAAGATGACAAGAAGAAAAAGAAGAAGAAGAAAAAGGACAAGAAGAAGAAGAAGAAGAAAGATAAGGTTTGTGCCTTCACAACACCTGTGTATATATATATATATAAAAAAATGTTTTATGATGTTATATCATCTTTGGCTCTGTCTCTTTCTTGACAGGATTCCAGCTCTTCTTCATCTTCTGATAGTGAAGAGGACAAGAAGAAGAAGAAGAAGAAGAAGAAGAAGAAGGATGATAAGGTTTGTGTATTCAATGCTTACATTGCTAACAATTGTAACAATGGTCATTCTCTACTCAAGACTCCATCACTCCACTATATCTTTATATAGCACATATTTGTTTTCTGCTATATTAATATTCTGAATGCCGTCATACCACACTTTAAACTTTATAAAATTGTCCTCGGCTCTCAGGATTCCAGCTCTTCCTCCTCCTCTTCATCTTCTGATAGTGAAGGGGACAAGAAGAAGAAGAAAAAGAAGAAGGACAAGAAGAAGAAGGATAAGGATTCCAGCTCTTCCTCCT
>CAFUXE010000010.1:145569-176775 GCA_903364295.1 Serranus cabrilla | reverse complement strand
TCAAAATATGTAGCTTAATCAAAGACATTCCCAGTAAGGTGTAACTGATTTGTAGCTGCACTGCTGCTGATTAAAGAACCGTTTGTCTCAGATTCTGCTTACTGTGTCTCTTTTGCATGTGTGCAGCTGTAGGTGGAGATGAAGAGAAGGTGAAGAAGGACGAGGCTCACAAGGATGAGATTAATTGGCCCTGGAAGAAGGATAAAGATAAGGATAAAGATAAGGTAAGAGATGCTCATGCAGTTAGAGCTTTTCCATGTACTGAGTGGAACCTGACACCTACCTGGGACTTTATCTGTCTGTCTAAAACAAGACCAAAAAGTTGTTTTTCCTGTAAGTCTGCTTTCTCTGTGCCATTTTGCTGCCAACTGTTATGCGCACTACGCTGCAAACAAAGCATTCCTTACTACACATGGGATGATTATGATTAATGGAACTTATCGAGGTGAACTTTTTGCTATTTTCAGGATCATGACAAGGACAAGTCTGACAAAAAAGATAAATCTGACTGCAAAGACAAGTCTGACAAAAAGGATAAATCTGACAGCAAAGACAAGTCTGATAAAAAGGACAAGCACAAGGATGGAGATGGTGAAGATGGCAAGAAGAAGAAGAAGAAGAAAAAGGAAAAAAAGGAAAAGAAAGAGGGAGAAAAATCAGGCTCATCCTCTTCCTCATCCTCATCTTCTTCCTCCAGTAATGAAGAGGTAAGCCCAAATGCTCCTCGTAATTTCTAGAGATCTGTTTGAATTAAGTCTTTGAAAAAAAAAAAAGTTTTACTGTGATCTGGGACCTTCTTGGTTTTCTTTTTCTTACCTCCCAGTGATTGTTTGAAAGTGTTTGAAGTTTTCAAATCTTCAGCAAATGGTACTAAAATGCAGCCAAACAGGTTAAAAACCTGTCACGCCTTATTTCAAAGGTTGCTGCCTGCAGAACATCCACAACATTGTGTGTGTTGGTGTCATTTTTAGACCGTAGCCTGATGTTGTCAAGTGAAAACGTCTTTTAAGCTTATTAACCTGCAGCCAAACTCCAGCTGTCTCATCACCTTTGGGCCTTTAACCTTTTTGCTTTAATCAGGTGAACAAAACATGTTGGTCACAGTTGTATGAATAGAACATTTTCAATGCAAATGACTAAAGAACCAAGCCCAGGGTGGGAGGGAAGGTAAACAGGTCAGATAAAGGAGCTGTTGCTGATTTGTCACCTCAGTGAAAGCCAACACGTTGCAGTCATACCTGTCATGTTCTGACTAGGCTCATAACATTCCTCCTCAGTTAGATGCTTATTACAGCAGAATTAAATAATGTTTGATATGTTCTTTCTGCAGTAACACTCAAGAACACAGTTTACTGTGTGTTTATATGTATTTTCCTGACAGTACAGGGTTTACTGACCGGTACAAGGCAACACAATGTGAATTGGAGGAGGACGCAATCTGAACTTAAAAATAGTTTAAATTTAATAATAATACTTGCATGCATGTGAAGGGGTACACATAATAAAATGAAGATAGGTAAGCTACATAGCTCCTAAATAAAAATTTAAAAAAAGTTTTTAATGTGGAATAAAAAGAGCTGCAGGAGTGTCCTATATTCTAAAGTAGGCCTAGTTACAGTAGAGTACTGATGCACACTGCTGATTCACAGTAAGCACTGATGCTTTGTCGTGATATTTAATTGATAATCAATGATTTGATAATTTTCTACAGTAAGTACAGCTGGACTGAGACCCAGGAGTGTTTATCTAACAGCTGAAGTGTGTATAGAAATTGATTGTTTGTGCTGCCACAGTGTAAATGTTATAAAAGTTAAGGTATATAAAGTAGGGCTGGCCAATATGACGATACAGCCGCAGAACTGCATTACAGCAAAATTTACGTCATTTTGGGCGATGTTCTGATCCTTGCATGTGGGAGTGAAGCTGGAACAAACCACTATCTTTGCCAGCATGGAGTTTACAACAATAGGCTTTACAATGAGGTTATTTCATATATGCTGTATATTGAATTGCAGGCTATGTTGTAGTATATATTGAGATATGAATGATCTATCAGGAAAGATTTTGGCCTTAGTGAACAGTTATTCACAATCATGACTTGAGTAATTTTACTAATCAACAAATTAAAATATGGTTAGACTAATAGTGTCCTGTGATAATCTGGACTCCTGTCCAGGGTGTACCCCCCACTGTCAGCTGGGATCAACTCCAGCCCCCAACGACCTGAGTTCAGATAAGCGGTTAAGGATAATGAAACAGTAAATCAACAATTAAGAGCTGAACTAAGACTAAGAACAGTACATGCCTCGCTTTCAAACTAGCATGTCTTTTCTAATGGTCTACTAACTTCAAAACAATCTATAGCGTACCACGGCTGACTTCACCAACCGCTTCTTTCAAGGATGGTCATGCTCGTGTAGCCTGTAATACTAGAAAAGATACATGAAGTATTAACTGTTAAATTCCAACAACTTGTTCTCTAATTTCTATCTGGAACCTACAAGTATGTACTGAACTGGTACACTTAAATGCCAATCATTTGCTGTAAATTGGGAAGAGTTGTGATGTCATTGCAGCCCGCAATCTGAAAGATTCGCCTTTCCTGCAGTAACAAAATTGTCTTTTTGTCATTTCAGGACTGATGCTTCCTGGGGGACTGGACTGCTCTGCTCTTCTCTTATAAACTTGTTTATTGACAAAATGACTGTGCTGTAATTCCACCCTTTATCTTCCTGTCCTTTCAGTGATGTCACTGAAACATGCTGGTCTTGTGTAAACGGTTCTTAGAAGTAAATGTTCTGAAAACAAAAAGCCTGCAGTTGTCCAGTTTTCACATTAAGGTAGTAATGTGTTATCCTCACCACACGATGGCAGTGTTATCCACTTGTAAAGTCAGGCACAGTTAAAAGGTACGGAGCTCATCACTGGCTCTGAGTCTGATCTCATTCCACACCTGTCAGATAGGGATGCTCGCTGCTGCCGCTAGGCGTCAATCTGTAAAGCACAGAGTACTCCCATGCACTGACAGGTACGCACCGACATACGGGTTCCTACAACAAAGAGCAGATCTGCTCTGATTACAATACACAAAGAGGGAGCGTGACTTCACTCTGCCCAGGATGCCATTAAGTCTGGTGCTAAATTAATGTTGCAGTTTCCTACTAAGGTGAATAGAAAATATAGACAATGTTTGCTGTGTTTTTTAATATTGTGTCGAAATGCCAAAGAAGAACTGGAAAAAGAATAAACAGTATCACTGTCATATAAAGCAAAATGCACAGTATTAGTAAGTAAATGTATACATAGTAATGTTACAACACTGCTGTGAATACACTTTTTTTGGTTCAACAAATTTCTCCACTGGAGCATCAAACCTATTTAATGGACAACTAAAAAAAAAAAAGAAACTGAAAAAGATAGGAAAAAAACAACTGCAACATATGCTATAAAATAAAATTTAAAAAAGGGTGAGAATCTCATTCATATAGCGTCCCAGGAAATCATGTTTTGTCTTTGCTTGATATGTGAAACTATCGACTTTTTCTCAGTTTTGGTATAAATAGATATAGCACAATTCTAACAGCAATGCAATTGATTTCCAAAATACAGGACAGTTTTTGAGATTTTTATGCTTTTTGGAGCCGGAAAAGACCATGAACATCAAATTGCACTCTGTTTTGATGGGCTCATGCAGTATTTTATTTTTACCAGGAGTAATGGAGGCACAGGAGCAAAATGCAATCATCGACAGATAACCGATGTCCATCATCCTTTCTATCAAAAAAACAAGGTCAGAAATATTACGTTGAAATTTTTTATTTTTTATTTTCACTTACCCAATTTCTGACAAAGGTTGCATTTGTCTGTGTATTTTAAAAATGAAGGTAACCTGTAGTGTTTGTGCTTGGTTTCAGTGAATGTGCACCTGATGAAAGGTTACGTTTTCTCTGTGTACTCGTATTATTTAATGCTCATATCTAATACATTACCAATTAACCTTTGTAGTAAAGTTAAAATGCACTCAATTTTTCTCATGTTAGGCACCATTGCTCTTGGATATCACTGGTTTCTAAAAACAAACAAACCTTTCCCTCTATTCAGGAATGCAGGTTTTAAATGCTGCGTGACGTCGGTGTGTCCTCGGGTGGCACCTCCTCCAGGTACTGCAACAACAAACAGTGGTAATCATATGACATTAAATACAAGCTGTTCTACATTCTCGAACATGACTTTTCATTGTTAGATAGAGTGCACAATGTTCACCATCATTTTATCATAGAAAGAAGATAATTATCTACAACTATAGAACCGCACCTTGCTTCCCAGGCTCAGCCTTCTATCCCACAAACTACAGTCAAACAGGTCTTGTTGTCTTGTCGTTGATGTGACGGTGGTACATGCCATGTCGGGGCTGGTCCCTCCATGTTGTCTGCTCCTCGTCCTCTTCTCATCAGGTTTCAGCTGCCTGATGCATTCACTTAGCAGGCCATCTGTTTGGGCCATCTTTTTGGTGTAGTCTTTGATTTTCTTTCTTTCTTTCATCTACCTCCCTCTTTCCGCTTAGTGTACAACCTCAGAGTGCTGGACTTTGGGTGAAACCCTCCATGCATGGTGAGGAGCTTTCTTGTCTTGATATCAGCAGCTTTTATCTCCTCCTTTGTCCAGCTAATGATCCCAGCAGGGTATCTGATGACTGGTAGTGCGTACATGTTAACAGCTCGGACCTTATTCCTACCATTCAGCTGGCTTTTCAGGACTTGCCTTACTCTCTGGAAGTATTTGGCTGTGGTAGACTTCCTTGCGACCTCCTCATGGTTTCCATTAAACTGTGGTATCCCAAGTTACTTAGTTAACTGTCCTGAATATCTCCTTCAACCTCTTCAGTTCTGATCATCTTGCCTTTTTTTGACACCATCCGGCCACATTTGTCAAATCCAAATGACATCCCTTTGTCATTGCTGTAGATCCTGGATGTGTGGATCAGTGTGTTGGATTTCTCGCCCATTCCTGGTGTAAAGCTTGATGTCATCCATGTAGAGCAGGTGGCTGATTGTATCCATAGCCACTCTTTGAGATGATCTGGCTCAGAGGGTTCAGGGTTCTATTCTTGAGATGAGAGATGAGATGAGATTCAACTTTATTGTCATTACACATAAACAAGTATACGGTATGTTAATTTGGGCAATCTGCTTCAAGTTGGCCTCTGGAGTCTTCTTCCACGTTCCCATCGAGCTCTTAGTGTCCTGTCAGTCTTATACAGTTCCAGACATTCCAGTATCCATGTACGCGGCATCGAGTCGTAGGCTTTCTTTTAGTCAATCCAGGCGTTGCACAGGTTGGTCTGTCGTTCTTACAGTCTCTGTGGACTGCTCTGTTGACCAGTAGCTGGTGCTTGGCTCTTCTGGTGTTACTGCCAATTCCTTTCTGTGCACTGCTCATGTATTGAGCCATCAGCCTGCTCGTCTTAGCCACCACAATGGCTGATACGAGCTTCCATGTCATTATATATATATATATATATCTTTAAACAAGTCTTTTTACATTGTAAAAGGGTTAAGTAATGCAACTAGACTGGCAGTTCATTTTCTTATTTTCTGAATACATTTATAATATAGAAATTTTATTTACAATAACCTTGATAGAGAAATTATGAAATGGCCTCGATCAACTGAGATTAAAATGCTAAACACTTTTATGTAGAGGTGATGATCATACTAATTACATTTTCTGCATAATGGCTACTTTTTTTTACTGTTGTTTCTTTAATTATATTTTGCTGATACTACTTATGTACTTTTATATATGGAATAGAAATCTCATTGCAATCACCACATTATTATCCTGAATAGCTCATATTTATCTGCAAAAATACTTTATGCCCTATTCAGACTCACCACTGTGCATATAACTCTGCCTTTAAAGTGTCATGAACATGAATGTTACTCCCTGAGGGAGTGGCTGTTGTGGGGCGTGGTTAAGTAGGTTCCTTGGAATAACTGCGGTTACCTCGGGTATCCCGTGTGAGTCTCTGCGGTCACTTTGGAAAGTGAACAAACAGGAGTCAGTATGGATCAAGGTAGGCTCAGTTTTATGTTGATTGTATTTAGAAGGATTACCTTTAATCTTAACCATATTTTAACTGGAATTAAAGCGCAGAACAGCAGGACCTTTTATGGCAGGGTTTGCACCTGAGAGCTTTATTAAGTATCCAGTATACGTAAGAAACAAGATTAAAACGTGTAAACCAGATGTATTGATTTGTAGCTGTACTCCTGTTATGTGAAGACGCTGCTTTTCAGCAGAATAATTCTTATGTTTATAGTGCTTTTATTCTAACTTGATCCTTCAACCTTTCATCCTTCTCCAAACAGATCCAAAGAAGAAGAATGAGGTATGTAGTCAGTGTGATTTTGGATGTGTTTTGACAGAAAGGCCAAGTGGCTCTTCATCTGCAACCCTATTCACTGCCAGCTATTTAATACAATACACTGCAGCCACTCTTAATTTACATTGATCAGTTCTGATTACTCGAATTTAAAAACACTCCTCAAGACTCAACCAACACATTAATTCAAACAGACTTTTCAGAGCCACTTTTTCCCTTTTTTCAGGGAAAATGCAAGGAAAATAAGTCAAAGGGACACTGCAAAGAAGGCAAGAAGAAGCATAAGAAGGACAAGAAGAAAAAGGAGAGGAAGGAGGGAGAGAAATCATCAGACTCCTCATCCTGCAGCAGTAGTGACGAGGTAGATCCAATGCTGCTCTCTTTCCAATTACATTTCAGTTTTATACACCAGTCAAAGGTTTGGACACACATCCTCAGTCAGTGGTTTTTCTTTATTTTTTTTATATTTTATACATTGTAAATTAATAGTGAAGACTTTTAAAGAACACATATGGATTATGTAGTAAAACAAGTGTTAAACAAACCAGAATATGTTTTATATTTTAGATTCTGCCTGTTGTTCTAATGGCAGCTTTGCACACTTCTGCTTTTCTCTCAGTCAGCTTCATGAAGTGATCACCTGGAATGGTTTTTAATGAACAGGTGCACCTTGTTAAAGAGTTAATTTGTGGAATTTTCTTGTCTTCTTCATGTGTTGGAGACCATCAAAGTAAAAAATGACTACAATCTAAAATATAAAACATATTCTCACTTGTTTAAAAGTACATAATTCCATATGTTTTCCATCACAGTTCAGATTTTTTAAAAGCTACAATGTAGAAAAATATATGAAAATAATTGAACGAGAATGTGTGTCCAAACTTTTGACTGGTACTGTTTGACTTTTATCGTCCCTCAGCACTCACAGCAGTCTGTGTGAGTCTGCTGATGTTGTTTGTAGTTCTCAAAATTATTTAATAGCAAAGTGTGATCAAATGAAGCTCAATGGGTAACATAGCAGTCACACCTCATGTCAAAGGTTGGTGTGTGCATCATCCACAGCAGGTTTATCAGCTATGAAAGTTCTAATCAAATGCGACGCACCACACCCTCCGTGTGTGTGTGTGTGTGTGTTTTCATTTATAGCTGATACTGTCGTCAATTGCAGTTTATTTTTATCTTATCAATGAGCAGCTTAACTTCTGTTTTGATCACCTTTGGGCCCCATTCATGTGTATTCAGAGAAAACACAACAACACGTTGGTCACATTAATAAACAGGTTCTAATGCAAGTGACTAAAGAGGAAAGAGCCAAGCCTATAATAGAGCTGCTGTTAATGAGCACACTGCTGTCCTGTACTTGTTATGTAACAGAACATAACAGAAGTTAAGGGTTTTGGTGTCAGTGACGGCTCATTCTGCTCCCACAATGATTCACATATTATTGATAAAGAAAGAGAAGTGGCACTTAAGATGTTCATTAATAAATCATGCATTGTTCTCTTTGACATTTCAGGATTGATGCTTCTTAGAGGACCGGAAGAACTGTGAAGAAATGTGTTTGCATTAGTACCACCTTCTCTTCTCTGTCATTTCATTGCTGTCACAGAAACATGCTCGACTTGTGTAAACAAATCTGCTGATTCATCAAAGTAAATGTTCTGACCTTAAAATTTTGTCAAATAAAGTGCATATTCTCCACCACCAGATGGCAGTGTTGTTTATTTTTAAGGGTAAAAGTCTTAGTAGAATCAAGAACAAACAATAAACAGTGATTTTGGGATGATGATTGCAGGTCACATTAACGGGAGTGTGACATATATTTTTCAAACAATTGTAGGCTACAATAAATACATACTTTATAAATGTTTGGTGCATTGCAAATTGTTCTATTCTTTCTGTCCAAACTAAATTTAAAGAGGCTGAATAGCTTCTGTAACAACTGCATATTGACTCAAGGTAGACTTATGTTCTATATGGTGTCAATGTTATGTCTTTGTTATTGACCAAACAGAGCCAAACTTTTCACCCTGCTATCAAAAGAAAGGTTAGAGAGTAAAAAAATTATCAATGCTGCAACAGAAAAATGTTGTTGCCCAAGTGAAAGTAAAATAAGTTAGTGATTTTATTTTATTTTTATTATTGTGGATTAAAAAATAAAGCTGACTGAGCTGAATCTAGTGGGTGGGACTTACACTGAAGGATGTAATGTCTTTGTTGGCAGGTCTCAATAGGAGTGATTGCATTAGTCAACAGGAGAGGGAGTTGTGAAGTTCATGGAGAAGGCAGAGCGGGAGTGATGTTAGCAAGCTGTCAGGCCAATAGAGAACTTCAGTGTAGGTCCCGCCCATGGGATTCAGCTTAACAGCAAGCAAAACCTTTTGAACTTCAAAAAACATTTTTAATCACAAATTAATTTTACTTGTTTTTGATAGTGGTGTCAATAGCTTTGCTCTGAAACCTGCTCTGTTTCATTGCACCATAAAGACACAACCCCATAGTTCAATAAAAGTTAATCATTTATCTCATTAAATATTGTTAAAAAAACAAACTACAATACTTTTTTATGAATGAATAAGATTAAATGTTATGTTCAAACAATGCATATTCATATGCTCATAGAGACAAAACCAAAAGGATATGGAATATGTTGCAACTGTGACCTCTTCAATTCAAATAATTATTGTGAGCGATACGCTGAGTGTAATTATCCTTAAAATGGTTTGGATAATCAGCAGAAAGATGTACATCTAATATAGATAGTTTTTTTAAAAAATTGGTCTCTTCCAAATAGTATTTGAGTAACTGACAGCTTGATCAAGTGCAGGCTTGTAATCTGCACATAATTCTCAACTCTGATGCACTTGAAAGTAGCTCCTGTTGAAGCTAAATTTAGTCTACTATAACCCTGATGGAGCTGTATTTGGGGGCGTGGTTAGGTGTGGTTAATCCAGGTATCTCATGTGTGTGTGAGCCTCTGTTGTCACTCAGTTGGGGACGCGCACAAAGAAGAGTCACAATGAATTCAGGTAGGCTTGAATTCCTGTTTACTCTTTATCTTAAGAGCAACACGCATTTTTTAGGGCAGGCTTTGAAACCTTAAAATTAGATATCCTGTGCATTCTTTAGAAACAGTCAAAATGTGTAAACGTAGAGACCAGGCACAATGTATTTGATGTGCTGCTGCTGTGTAAAGAGGCGGCATTATGCTCAATTTCTAATGTTGAATAAGATTTTTATATTACATTTATTCTAACCTTACACTTTAATGTCTTTTTTGCATATGTGCTGCTTGCGGTGAAGGTGAAGAGGTGGTGAAGAAGACAGAAGCTCAGAAGGATGAGGGTATTTGGCCCTGGAGTAAGCCGAAAAATGTAGGATCTTTGTATGTGTACATTATGTCAAAGTCCGTGTAGTTCATCCTACTTTACATTGATGAATATGAAATGCTGGAATCAAACAATCCTTCAGATAAACCAACACAAAATTCAACTTTTGTTGTTTTTTTTTAGAGCGACTGTGACAAAAAGGACAGCTCAAAAAAAAAGGACAGCTCAAAAAAAAAGGGCTGCTCAGACAAAAAGGACAGCTCCCACAAAAAGCACAAGTCAAAGGACGGAGACAGCAAGGAAAAGAAGAAAAAGGAAAAGAAGCCTGGAGAAGGAGCAGGCAGCTCCTCCTCCTCCTCCTCCTCATCATCTTCATCTTCGAGCAGTGATGAGGTAGGCCCAATGCTGCTGTTTTTCATTTTTTTTGACATCTCTTGCTAATGTCATTTTTGACGATACTTTACTATTGTAGATTAGGACTTTGTGAACTATTCCCAGGACTTAGCTCAGCTCCGCAGGTAACATACTGCAGCTGATTCATCGGCTCATTGGTGCATGTCCCAGACAGGTCTTACCAGCAGTGCCTGTTTTAGTTAGATGTGACACACCACACCCTCCTGTGTGTGTGTACTGTTGTCACATTAATCTGCAGATTGCTTTTAAGTTATTTAACCTGCAGCTGAACTTCTTTCTCATCATTTTTGGGTTAAATTCTCTCCACTATATGAAGCTTTATTCAGAAAGAAATGGAAAACACGTTGACCACATTTTTATGAATAATATTTTTTCCATGCATATGACTAAAGCAAAGAACCAAGCCCAGGGTGGGAGAGAAGGGAAACAGGTCAGATAGGCGAGTCATGAGATGCTTTGGTTGACTAATCACGCCAAAGAAAGTGACAGTGCTGCCTCCATGACATTCATGCCCAAAAATAAATGCTCATGCCGCCACATTCAGCAATAAGAACAGCTATTAATAAGTCATGTATCCTTTCTGCAGTAACATCATTGCCTTTTTTTCCATTTCAGAACTGATGCATCTTGGGGGCCCGACTGCTCTGTTAGTCTCTTATGATCGTGTTTAATAACAAAATGTGTGTGCAGAAGAACCAACTTTCCTTTCAATCACAGATATTATATAGACATATGCTGGTTTGGGGTAAATACACTCCCTGATTCACTGAAGTTATTGTTTTGTCTGCCAAGTAAAGTGCATTTTCTCCACCACAAGATGGAAGTGTTGTTTATTTTTATGGTCAGTCAAAGTTAAAAGTCATGATTTATGTATTAAGAATATGAAACATATAGACAGTGTTGTGATTTGCCACTGTAATTTATTTTGGGTAAAATAAAGAAACAGCAAAGAAAGCTTTTTTGGACTGAAACATTAAACATCACAAACATTGGTCTTGAGAGAGTGTGGTGTGGTTGCAGAGTGCTTCTTTTCACCTGCAGGTATCAATAGACCAGAAGTTGAAGTATTTTGATATTTTACAGGAGTGAAAGTCTCAGTACTACAGAGTGAAAATACTCCACTTACATGCAAAGTTCTGCATTTAGATTTTTCCTTTTTCTATATGCATTATAAGCACAAGGTGCTAAGTCTTGCAGAATGACCCTGTCCAGTTTAATAGTTACTTATTATAACACAACATGTATTGATATTACTGATTCATTTATTTATACACAATATTTTTAATATTGTACCTACTGGAGGAAGATCTAGAGCAAAGTATTGAATACACTGCTGTATAATTTATTCCATTAAAAGGCATTATATTTAATGATATGATGTGTTTTTTAAATCCTAATCAGCATGTAACTATACAGAGCATATGGTCTTTCCCTCTGAAATGTAGTGCAAAATATGATACAAAAAAATAATAGTATGAAGCATTGTAAAATAGAAAAACTCAATCAAAAAACAAGTGCCTTTAAATTGAGAACAAAAACTTGTATATTACACTCTCTACTTGTTATAAATAAATATATAAGTAAATGGATGCACTTAAGTATATACACAGGCTCAAGGTAGGTTGAAATGTTCAACAGGAAAAGTATCCTTTAAGAAAAAGCAACAACAAACATAACATACAATTTGAAGGAAATTGTGATGGGTATTTTACCCCGATTTTCTGACATGTTATAAAGCAAATATTTAATCAAGACACCTATAACTGTGCAAATGATAATGGAAAAAAAATGTTGTAGCCCTAAGCAGGACGTCAGTAAGTCAAAGATAAAGTAAGAAAATGAATAAATGTACAAATGAAAAACAATATGACAACATAGCCTATGCTATAAAAATGGCTGTGTATCAAATAGATCCTTATACATGTTGTCATGCTGTTTTGTGTCATCCTGTCCTTCTGTGCCAAAGTTTCAGTTTTCCTTGTGTGTGACATTATAGGTGACTGTGTTTTCCATTCTGCACCTGAACGTAGCTCGGGGGCAAACGAGTTGCGGCTTGGGGGCGTGTCTACGTCGAGTGGTTACAGGTGCGGTTAGTCTAGGTTCCCTGCGCGTGAGTCTCTCGTCATGTTTGGGAAAGCACACAAGCAGTCACGATGGACTTCAGTCTTGCTGCAGGTAAGCTCAGATTCACGTTGATTATATTAGGAGGGATGCTTTAATTATTGTTTGTCTATGTTGACTTGCATTTTTCAAGCCTTGGTAAATGAAATTAAAGAACAACATGCGTTTTAGGAAAGTAGTATTAATTATCAGTATAATAGTATTAGTAATATGACAACAAGGGTGTGTTTTGTGACTTTAAAAAAGAGATCACACTGTATAACTGTCACAGGACTGGTGCAGTCTGAGGTAAAACAGTCACAGATTTGGGGGTTTTCAGCATCCAGCAAGATGCATTAAATTTGTAGTTGTTATCTTTCTGTGTGAGGAGCAATGCTGGACAGGGGAAAAACACTGGCTCTGGCATTTTGGCCGGACCTCCACAATAGGTAGAATGACACCCACCTGTACACCACCCTTGCTGGCACCATTGTACCAGTGTACTCACAGTCTTGACCAACACCCTGGTGATCAAAGGTAGCTGTGGAGTACACAATATACATTCAGAAGTAGAAGCACAAGTAGACTTATTGTCAAAGAAAATGTTTTAACAGAAGCTGAAGTGTCATTTTAAATTATTTAATAAAATGTGTACAACTATACAATCTTAAATTCAGTGTACAATGGTTTTCCATTAAAAGGAGGCGACTCTCAAACACAGGGAATTATTGTGTTTCCTCTTCTGTGAGTACAAGAGACTGCTATTCAGCTGTCCCCTGGCCCCCTGCAGCTTTCTGCAGATCTATGCAGGCCTGGAATGAGGGTCTTCCCAGCTTCTAACCAAGTCTGGGATTGCGATCAGCTTGGCGAGCAGCCCCCTGCCACACCCTGGTGGCCTAGGCTATAAAAAGTGGGTGGGCTGCAGGGGCTAATGGTCGATGTTATGTCACAACAGGGCGTTCATTTATTGGGCTCCACTCAAAGTACACAAAGAGTCGAGGTGAGGGTGCAGCCCGAGTGAGATAGAGCAAAGGTTATTATATTGTAACCCTAGTTCTAAATGCACAGGTTTAGCCTGCAGAAGAGGTTGTAGGATAGCAGAGAGCTGTCCTGCTGCCTTATTCTGTGGAGTCAGTGGTTTTCAGGTGTGCATGTCCTTATTGGCTGCTTTTATGCATTTGGCTCATGAGTATTCATAGAGTCCAGTAGAGCGCTCCACCTGTGCTCACAGAACTAGGGTTACAATATCGTAACATTCAGTATGGACCTAAGTTTTCTCACTGTTTAGCCAATGCCCACTTTAAAATACTGAGCCAAAGTTGCAACTTTATGTGGGAACTCACTTTATCATATTGGTATGGTTTTGTTTAGTCATGCAGTTATCATCGTCAGGTTGCTTTGTGTCTCAGACTCTTGGTGACGATAGTCCACCTGTCTCTTTTGCCTGTGTGCAGCTTTAGATGGGGATGCCGATGTGGTGAAGAAGGACGAGGCTCAGAAGGACGAGTTCTGGCATAAGAAGAAGGATAAGGATAAGGTAGGAGCTTTGTATTTGTTCATTCTGTCAAAGACGCTCTTGTAGTTCATGAGCGTAAAAGCTTTTCCATGTACTGGGAAGCAGAATTTGACACCCACTCATGATTCTAGCAGTTTTTGACAGCAATTCCAAAAAGTTACTTCTCTGGTAAATCTTAATATGAGCTCTTTCACTGCCAGCTCTTTGGCACAATATACCACAGCACAGTCTTTTTTTTAATTTACACCAATAAGAATTGTGATTTCTGGAGTTTGAACACAACCCTTAACCAACATAGTTATATATTGAAAGTCAATTTTTGACAATTTTCAGGGAGACTGCAAGGACAAGTCTGGAAGTAAGCACAAGTCTGGCAAAAAAGACAAGTCTGATAAAAAGCACAAGTCAAAGGACAAAGACAAAGACTGCAAAGAACACAAGAGCAAGCACAAGAAGGAAAAGAAAAAGAAGGAGGGAAAGAAATCCGGCTCCTCGTCCTCATCCTCTTCATCCTCTTCATCCTCCAGCAGTGACGAGGTAAGCCCAGTTTCTCTTGCTAATTCAGTTTTTGATATAAAATATTTTTTTCTCGAGGGATCTAGGCCTTGTTTTGTTGGATTCTTGGATGTCCACAGACCAACTTTCTAACCCCTCAGTGCTCAGTTTGTGAAAATGTTCCCACATTACACTTCAACAATATGTGATAAAATGCAGCTCAGCAGGTAACATACCTGTCACGCCTCATGTCAAAGGTTGGTAACTGAAACAGCTTGTTTGTTGTCATGGAACACCCACAACAAGTCTTACCAGCAGTGCCAGGTTTAATCAGATGTGACGCGGAGCTCACACTGTCAAATGAAAACCCTCCAGATCTGCAGATTAATTTTTAACCTTTTACTATCTTATAATCTTTGGGACAAATTCCTTTTTCTCTTGTTGCAGCCTCATTCAGAGGAAAAAGAACAATGCGTTCGTCACATTTGTATGAATAATTCTTTTTATTATTTTCAAGCAAATGATTAAAGCAAACTGAAGTTAGTCATGGTCTGACTCCATGACGTGCCTGCTCCAAAATGAATGTCTTTTTGGTGCTTGTTACGGCTCATGCTGCTACCACAGCACATACATTAAATATACACAAAGAACTTAAGATGTTCATTTATAAATCATGTATCCTTTCTGCAATAACAGCATTGTTCTTTTTGTCATTTTAGGAATGATGCTTTCTGTGGGACTGGACTGCTCCCATATTCTTTATGATCTTCTGTATTAAGAAGAATGACTGCACAGTAGTATCACATTTTATTTCCGTCCTTTCATTGTTGTCACAGAAACACCGTCTTTGTGTAAACAAAAATGTCCATTCATTAAAGTAAATGTTAACAGTAAAGTGTGTGCAAGAGTTTGTTTTCTATCAACTTATTCCAACAAATAATGTGTGTTTCTTCACCACAAGATGGCAGTGTTCTCTGTTTTTAAGGTCAATCATAGTATAAGTTGAAATCATAGACTGTAAAAATAAGGTTGAAACGCAGGTATTGGTGCATTTTTATTGTATATCGTATATTTTGTTTGTAAAATCTTAATCTGCAGAGCAACTAACAGTCAAGTAAATGTAAAAAAAAACTCAAAATTGTCCTTGTGTGTAAGCAGTTTCATACCACCACTACAGTGGGGAAGCTGTGTTGGTCTAAGGTGAACTGTTGTACAATTAACCAAAAAATAACTTAAAAAAAATACATGATGAAGCACGAAACAAAGGATCACCCGTTTACCTGACATCAATATTCAAGTTATCTCTGCCCTGAACTGAGAGGAGAATTACAACATTTAGCAGCGAGGATCTCCTTCAGGTCTGAATCTTTTATGGAGGTGCAGGAAAAAGAAAAATGGAGCGGTTTCAGAAAGGAATCAATAATAAATCAAGCATGCATCTTTCGGGGGCTGCTGAAGAAACCCAGGTTAACCCATCCATCATGTTTATTTTATTTTAGGGAATATTGAATAGAGAACTCAGTGGATGATTTACAAGAGCAGTTTGTTGATGTATCTATGTGGTCAAAAGTACATGTGCAAGGTTTTATTGGTGTAAAAAGTGTGTGTCTAATTTTAGAATTTACGTCATTTATTACATTTTTTTTTTACATTGTTTACAGTCAAAGAACATTTATCTCAGTTCTGCCATCTGACTTTTACATTTTTTTTGCCCATAGCTCTGTGTAAACGGAAAGAGTCGTTAAAGAGCAGGTAAGGACAATCCACAGCAATAACATCAAATGCTTTAAAATCCTTAAAAAAGTGTGTAACCACAGTGTTTTGGATCAAAGATACCTAGAACTATAAAGGTTAGTCAATTAACAGAAAACATTTTAGTTTTAAATTCAATTAATTAAGTAATGTTTAATACAAGTTTGAGTATTTCTTAAAACTTTAATTTTCAGGAACTTTTGGCTTTTTAAAAACTGTGATCTGCCTTTTTTTTCTCTCTCTTTTCTGACATTTTATAAACCAAATGACTGATCAGTCTTTACTAAAACAACAAACACTTTGTTCCACTTCAAACTTTTATGATCTGACCCCGTGCGCTGGATGCTGTGTTCCCTCTGACGCAACTTGCCAGAATACAATATCGCAAGAGTTGAATGACCTTTTCAGTGATGGAGCTGAGCTGAGGGCTCATGTGAGAAAAGTTTATAAAGTTCAGGCACAAAGAGAAAGTGAGTGGAGAAGACGAGAGAGAGGGATGTGAAGGCCTCCGGGCATCCTTGAGATCCTCTAACTTGTACCTTATTTGTCTGCAGTGACGGCTTAACGTCTGGATTTCTGCCAACAGCTTCAGGGCAGAAGAAAGAATGGAGGGATGGATGGATGGGTGGATGGATGTGGAGGGCACTGCCCCCATCATGCCTATGCCTTTGATTCTCCCTTTTATCAAAGTCTAAAATTCAAATTGGGGTAAAATTTCAAAAAAATACTTCAGTCAGAATGTTTCTCTTTTGATGTTTGGGTACGTTTTTGGCTAACAAACTGTGCAAGGATCAGATCTATGTGAGGTAGAGAAGATATATGCAGCTGTGTTGTGCTGAGGTGAGCTGAGTGTGATCAGTGGATCAGAGTGATCAGAGGCCTGAACACAGGCTGTTTGATTCAGCTTCTCTTTTAATCGCTGAGTAGTTCCTCTCACTTCTAACACTCTGCTGTGTTCCAACACAATGCCATGCAATGCTTTGATTCATTAAGATAAAAAAAAGTCATTTCAAATAATGTCATTCACACATTGTCACGCACAAAGAGATGTTTTATTTCTTGCCTCTGATGTGTGACTGACAGGCTGAGTGAAACACTCACCTGAGTGAAACACTGCGCTGATATTTACATCACAAATTATGACAATGGCTCAGAATGTAGGGCCGAATATAGCAACAGCCATCCGAGAGACTGATTATTTCTAGCAGCAGGATGGCACAACGTTAAGAGCCTTTTAACACAGTGGGACTATTCAACCTTAGGTTTCTATTATATTAAAGTATTGATTATCTATTGTATTGTTTACTATAAAATGTTTCTATTCTGTTATATCTTCTATTTACTATTAGCTTTTCTGGCTTCTCTTGTCTTTACTTGTCTCTCTGTTTTGTTCTGTTCTGTTCTCTTTGTTTCTATTCTCTGTTATTCTATTCTATTCTATTCTATTCTATTCTATTCTATTCTATTCTATTCTATTTGTTCTATCCTATTCTATTCTATTTTTTCTATTCCATTCTATTCTGTTTCCTCTATTCTTTTCTTCTCTCTTCTTTTTGTTCTATTCTCTCTTATTCTATATTATTCTGTTTTACCTCTTTTCTGTTCTGTTCTGTTCTGTTCTGTTCTGTTCTATTCTATTCTATTCTATTCTATTCTGTTCTGTTCTGTTCTGTTCTGTTCTGTTCTGTTCTATTTTTAACTTTTTCTGTTCTGTTCTATTCTATTTTTTCTATTCTACAACTATCCTATTCTGTTTCCTCTATTCTTTTCTTCTCTTCTAATTGTTCTATTCTCTCTTAGTCTATTTCATTCTGTTCTGACTTTTTCTATTCTATTCTATTCTATTCTATTCTATTTTCTTATATTTTCTTCTATAGTATCTTTCTTCTCTTCTCTTCTCTTCTCTTCTCTTCTCTTCTCTTCTCTTCTCTTCTCTTCTCTTCTGTTGTTCTGTGTACGCACCGCAGGAGGGCACGAATGTCTCTCTCTCTCTCTATCTCTGTGTCTGGCGTCAGCGGTCTCCCAGCAACAGCCGGGCTCGAGCTCATCTCAATCATCCGCTGCTGAGTGCCGTCAAGTTGCACACACACATTCGAACTAAAACAGGAGGCCTGGTGGATTTCACCTACAAAATAAAAGCACACTCAGGCGCGTTTCACCCCGTCCCGTTTATTTATGCCTACTGCATGTGTTTGGTCATTTCCTGGTACTGGATACTGTCGTACATGCTCCTGTAGTGTGGAGTTAAGTGGAGTGACATTTGAAGCTGCCTTGTTTGTTCAAATTTGTTCTTTTATTTATTCTGCAAAGTTTTACTGACTTCACAAAATAATGTTACAAACTTGACAATGCTTTTTCATAACATTTTTTTTAAACGTCCTTTCCTTTTATTGTTGACAAATAACTTTTTAAATGTAAGAAGTGTGAGAAATGTACAGATGTAGACGAGTGAAGTGCATTTAGCCTGATTTCATAACGAACATTCCTGTTTTATTTTGAAAAATAGCATCCGGAAGTCATGTAGTTTCCAATGTTGTGCAATTTGCTCCAAGGTCCGCTCAGCTGCAGCAGAACAGACGAGAAACCATGGAGCGCAACAAGACGCGTTGGGGGGACTCACCAAGCGGACGGGAAAAGTGCCAGTTTCTGCTCTGTTTGTAACTCACTTTCAGCGACACTCTGCAGATTTCTGTTCACCGGCAGGTGGACACTGAGTTTCCCCGAGCGTGCGTAAATTGACTGGATAAGTCTCGGAAAGAAAATAGTCTTGGAGTGACCAGCAGCTACCAAAGAACGAGAGGAAAGGAGGGATAAAAAGCGCCCGAAGGAGAGGCAAGTGCCCGTTGGATAGAAATGCTCTCTTTGATATTTCTTCTACATATTTGAACATTTCGCGTTGTTTGGGGGGGAAATGTCGCTAGTGTGCGCTGCGTAAAACCCCGGACTGCTTTCATGTCTCATGCCATTAGAGGGAACAGTTACTTATCTTCAAGGGAACTGTGAGCGGAGCTGAGATTTCACAAAGAAGGAGGCACTGGGCTCAAACTAAGAAGCAGCCACTGAACAGTTACGAACCATGGTGAAGTTTCATAACTCGGACCTATGGATAGCCTGGATGGTCCTTTTCTGCATGGAGGGTAAGTTATGTGACACTTGGAAACTTGTGTAGTTATTGTCAACTACTAGCACAAAGCACCTTGTACACATAGAAAATGTTATTATTATTATTATTATTATTATTATTATTATTATTAGTATTATTATTATTGTTATTAATAAAAGGTAAAATATTCCAAAAGGCTTACATATTTTCTATCACGTGTAACATATTATAATACATCTGCACCAGTCCTGCAAAAACAGATGTATTTGGAATTAAATTGTGCCACGGGCTCAACCTCTCCTCTCCAAGAGCGCGTGCCACATCCATTTGATCCCCCCCTCCTCCTTAATACTGTATGTTTGGATCAGGCTGACAAATCCCCAGCATTTCCACAAAAACTAAAGCAGCGATTTAGGATGACTTTACCCCAGTAGTCGCCATGTCATCTCTCCCAAAAAGCACTTTTGATTGTGCACATCTCATCCGTAATGCGCCCTGCCGTGCCTGGTGTCGCTTTTGCGCGTCTTACCCAACATACGGTCTGATATTACTGCTAAATACAAAGAAAAAACACTGATACACACTACAACGTGACACAGTAGTGGGAGAGTGCGTGTTTTGAAATAGAAACTGAGCAGACGGTGGAGGGTTGTGCTGGTAGGTTACCCGCCTGATTAACAAGAAGCAGGCTGGGCAGCTCAGCAGAGGAAAACCCCGCGGGAAAATCATTATATACTGCAATAAGTTACCTATGGGGAATTGTATGTGTAAGTTTGTGTGTTGCACTCAGCAAGTTTGTTAACCTTTTAGTCAGGTTGTATTCGGTCTATTAGTAATCCAACTGAACTGCAAGTTTGTGAAATATTGGCTCTTTGTTTTGTAGTATATTTAACATAATATTGTTTAGGAAGTCCCCATCATTGCTCTATGAACTCTCCTGTTATTCAAGGAAAGCAATTAAAAAATTTACATGAACAGAATACCATTCAAGAAAAGATTAATGACACAGTAAATTAGCATCATTTGTAAATGTTTTATGCAAATATGATGCAGGCTAATGAGTAAAGATATGTAAAGTGCTTTATGAGGCTGTTAAATAGCTTTAACTTAAAAAACAAAACAAAAAATCAAATGAGTTCATTAAACTTTATTTCACATGGCATACATACTTCTATTAGGAAGGAGCAAAGTAGAGGAGAAAAATGCAATAAATGTATATGACTGAATGCTATAAAATGCCAAACTCAAGTCCCCTTAGAGGCTCATGTCAAGAAACAATAAGCTTTCCTACTGAACCATGGCAAGCTTACACAACACACAACACACACACACACACACACACACACACACACTGGACTGACATGTCAATTTGGACAGAACAATTGTGTGAGATTGAATCTGGTCCTGATTGCCCAGGTGTTTCACTCTGCTGCTCTCTTGTTGTATTGTGGACCTCTGGAGTGAGTGAATGTGTGGTGTCTTGTCAGCTTTACTCAGGGTTACACATACACACACATGCACACACATGCACACAAGCTGATTTAATTCAACCAGTCTGACCCTCTGTCTGATAAAAGGGTTTGAAATACACGTGTGGATTGTTGCCACTCTTTATTTTTCCTCCCCAAGGGATTCACTTGTCCATCTAATTAAAAAAACAACAACCTCGGCCACTGCAGTGAGGGAAGGTTCACGTCTGTAAATGACTTTACAGAAGGACAGACCGCTCATTGGCAGCTCTATTAAGGAGCCAGTAGAAAAAAAGATGCATGTGCTGGACAGTTTTTCTTCCCTTCTTTTGTGTCTTGGTGGGGAGCTGCCAGAGTTTCTATAAATACATTCTGATGCAGCAAAGTCACCATTGATTGTGGTTGCTTGTTTTGGCTGTGTGTACTGACCTCCACGTTTTGCATGTCAGACATCATCACTAGATTGATTTGATCTGTTCATTATGTTAGCGGACACCGGATCGTTTCTGGTTATTACACAATGAGGGCTGGATAGTTTTACCGTTATCTCACAAGTTCATTTTGAACAAAAAATCTGATATCTTGAAAAGAGGGTTTTTTTTATGCATCCAGTGTGTAACTGTGGATGCACACAGTTAAAAAGAAGTGAGAAAAGCAAAGTTTTGAGAAGCAGAAAACTGCGAGCAACTATGACAGGAGGAAGTAAAATTCATAAGCGACTTGGACAGGCATCAGCCTCATCCAGGTTTGTACTTTTAGCATTACAGGATATGTCAGGTCCTTCTTCAGCCACCAGCCCTCCCCACTCACACATAAATATTGTATCTTTTTCTGTCAATTAGAAAAAAGCGTCTTCCGGCTTACACTGTGAAGAGAAGTTCAGATCTGCAGTGCGTAAACATCAGAAAAAAAGTTTGTAAAAGTCTGAAGAATAAACAGTAGAGGCTCTATGCCAATGAAGTGATTGGTTCAGCTGTTGTCACAACGGACCCCCGTGGCAACGCCGACACAGAGCAGCTCTGTCCACGATGCCCCGATTTAACTACCCACCCAGAACAGCCCTCAGGGGTGTAGCAGGGACCGATCGGGTTGTCCAATCAATTCAGTAAATTAAATTCAAGCGGAGGTGGTGGCTCTGAACTTCTGAACAACTACTGTTTGTTTTGGTTGTCTGCATAATAGATCTCATAGAACATTTTAAATTTGCATACACTGAAATATTTGGATTATAGCCGCCAGGCTTCCGTCCCACTGTCCTGTACGTTTGAAATGAAGAGTCCAGTGAGGACGAGGGGCGCTCAAGCATAAATAAAAAAAGACAACATGTAGTGTTTTTTAAGCTCATTGTCATTCAGGGCATTCCCGCCTGCATCAAAGCTGAACTTAGACCACTTTCTCTGCGAGCTTGTTAACCTTTGAGGATCTGCTAAAAGCCCTGGGATGAAACCGTATAGCGAGCGTGGTGTGTTTGTTGTTTACATGTCTTCTTGTCACCTCAGTTTGCTCATTTCATTTCAATCCATTGGTCATGCACATATGATTCATTCCAGCTGCAGTGGTTTCACAGGCGCAGTTAGGGTGGTTTGGGGAATTTGCAGACCAAAAGATATCCAGCTGTCGAGGTAAAGACAGCGATTAATTTGGTCAAAAAGTTGTTTTAAAACCTGCATTAAAAATTATATTAGAATGTAAAGCAGTCACGAGCAGATTATAAGACAAAGGATGCAAGACTTGATGTTATTTGTTTCTCTTTTGCTGTTATTCTGTGGATCGTTGTAGTTGTTTTCTGTCACTTTGTAATGCTTTTTCATCATATTTTTGGTTGTTTTACCTTGTTTGTAGCCATTTTGTGTCTCTTTGTAGCTGTTTTGTTAAGTTTTTTGGTCTTTTTGTAGTCTTTTTATGTAGTTCTTTTTTGGCGCAGTTTTTTTCTGTGGACATTTAAGTCTCTTCCTTGTTGGTGGAGACTTCATTAAGTGACATTTTGTAGGGCCTGACACTTTAGACCCCTGGCCTGTGCCCGTTAGGCCCGTTTAGTAATCCGTCTTCAAATCATCCAAACCATTTACTGGTGTTTTTCTACTGTGGCTTTAAAACATGCTCTCAGTTTTTGTAACCTAATGATATTGCTGTTTGTTTTTTTTATTATTTAATGCACCTAGCATCCAACTGAGCACATGCCTCTCACTCTAAAGTCCTGCTAATGCCAAATGCATATGATAAAAAATCCTGTCTGTGTCAGTTTTATCTGATAAGTAGCGTTCCCCCCCCTCCTCTTTCCGCCTGCTGCTAAAAAGGAGCAGCTGGAACAAGAGTGTTGGACAGATGGAACTTTCCACCTCGATTATTTTTCTCACTAAAAATAGCTTCTCAAAAAATTAAAAGACCTCTGGGACCGCTTGCAAAGTGCATGTGCGTGCGCGCGTGCTTACGCGTGTGTATGTTTGAGCGACAGAGGCGCAGAGAACTTCAGACGACGGGGTCCTCAGATGATGGCGGCAGCCGCCATCCTGGGAGTGTGAATGAATAAATGATGGGCAGATATTTGGAGGAAGAGATCGCAGCATTCGCCCGGTCCCATGGTCTCTTAAGCACACATTAAACTAGGCCCCAAAGAGTCCACAGGCTGCTCTGCTGCACGGCAGTTGGCCAAGCATCTGGGGCAAACATCTGATGTGGTCAGCTCACAGAGGTTTGGGGCTTTGAGGTTTCTGGGGTTTGTTGTACCTTTAATCAGAGTGGTAAATGAGGGAATCATGAGTGAATCATGAGCGTGCAGGGAGCAGGGTAATGCTGTTGATGCTGACATGTGATCACTTGTGTTTTCACTGCATTTGGGTTAGATGATTAAAAAAGGGTTTTGGGGAAGTAGGGTGTCACTTATCAAAACAGAAGCGGATCTGGAGGCAGCGGTACGCTTGTCAAACTTGTTTTAGATTCAGATTTGTCACAAATATCACTTAAAGTGGTAAACACTTTGCTTTCCAGTGGAAGTTCATTCATTTTAGATGAGCAACTTTCTTGCTGCTGTATCATTCTATGCACAGGAGTTGTGTAAATAAAGCATTTCAGTTTTTATTTATTACATGTAAACATTTCATCTGTAAAGGAAGTTGCAGCCTGTGTAGCAGTATTGTAGTTATATAGAGTTTAGATTAACCCGAGCTGACATTACTGTCTTTAGGAGACTGCAACCGGCTCTGTTTTAAAGATATTACTATCATATGACACTAACCATATCCTACCCCAAGAAATAACCAAAGTTAGGTTAAATTTTGGCCAGTGAAAAACTGACATTTCAACCTTTGACTCCAAGATCCTTCTATGGGTGTATGCTAATAATATGCGATTAAAGGCAAAAACCACGGAGTTCTTTGTATGCAGTACAAATGGCTTATTTTCGCTATTTGAATATTTCTGCATTCTGTCGTCCCTAAACAGTCTTGTGGATTAAGTGGGCTTAATTGTATTCATATATGATGATGATGTTAGTCATCATTCACTGTAGTGAGACCCTTTTTTAATATGACCTCACGGTATTAAATGACCTGCTGTGACCTCTAGGATAATCACAGCCTCATGAAACCTTACAACCTAGAACATCCAGAGGATTTATGGCTTTCATAGGTAACAATAAGTAGGTTTCTCAGCAGTTTCCAGAACACTAGTGCTCGCTATCCAATCGCAGATACATGCGATTCTTGCAGAAATCTTGAAAATTACAAAACCTTTTGAAACCACATCACAGCGTGGGAAGTTTTTTTTATATATAAAAAAAAAGACGGTTTTGTATCAACTAAACCCAAAAATTGCTGTAACAACATATTAGACATAACTAAACAAGAGGATGGCCCTCATATACTCCCATTATAATGTTTTAAGCCTTTACATATCTAAACGTTTTAAATTTAAATAACATAATGTCTAAAGATTTATGACTAGAACAACTTGACACACAGTGCAAAATGCATCCCAAATTATTCTTCAGGTTCCCAGCATTAGAATCTAACCTCTAACCCCTTAAAAAATGTGCAGTAATTGCACTATAGTTAAAGCCGATGTTGATTAGGAACCTGCAAAAGGCAACAGCGTCATTTCATGACTCAAGCATGGAAAATTAATCACTGCAGTCTTGAAACAGTGCTTTGGATGTTTGGTGCAGAGGTGGAGGTTTAATTCAAGAAAAAATCCATGTCAGGACCGCAAAACATAAGTGAATCTACATGCTTTGTGTGTATAACACAGCATCCTGGTCTGTAACATACTGTGACAGATTGTACCATTTGGATGGGACCATCTTTTAACTTGATTTTCCTTTTGCCCGTATGTGTGTGTGTGTGTGTGAAGAGCCCTGGGCTTATACATATTTAAAGCGGATGTCTTCCTCCTGTCGTGGCACCCTGAAGTACCTCTCCTTGAAATGAACAGTTTTGCTTCGCTGGCTCTTGAGGTTTGACAGGACCTTTGCTGACAGGACCTCCATCTCACCATTAACTCTGGAGATATTTGGTACAGGCAGATTTAACATTATGGTGGCCTTATAATGGAGTTTTCATGAGTGTCATATGGTAACAAAAAAAGCTTTTACAATGTTGAACCCTTTGTAACTATCAGTAAGTTTTAGTTTGCTGCTTACTTAGATGACAAATTCATGTTCACGGTTCTGAGTGAAGTGGCTTCCCGTCAGGGATTGTTCCTAAGAAAGGCTAAGAATGAACAAAGAGAGTGAAAAAAATTCTCTTTTATCCCATGAATCCGGGGAAAGTCATGAGTGTGAGTCAGCACCCTAAACTACAGTCACAATTTGGGGTTTTCCCCAGACTGTGCTCTAACAGAATAATTATTGTTTCTTTCTTGTTGCACAAGAGTCTTAAAAAAAAACACAAAAAAGATAAATTTAAACCTGTTTTCAAACAGAAATCCGAATCAAAATCCATGAAATTCACAGACTCACATTCAGCCAAAAATATGGAAGTGCTATCATCTAAAAGCTACGGTATATATATTTTGTTATTTTAAGTATTTAATCATAATAACAATAGTGCTATTCTTTCTATCAATTTGATTTGCTCATTTAGAAGTTTAGAAAACAGTTTTGCCAAAGCATCAAAGCACAATTTGCTCAAATGTACAAAATAATATAATATATCTTAAGGGGCCCTGGTCACCTTAATGTTTGCAACAATCCATGTTTCTATGATTCTATTTACAAAAGCCCTCCTACACCTCAATTTTCGTGTGCGTGTGTGTGTGTGTGTGATATATTGTAGCTCTCAATCAGTGTCTGCCAGAGGGTCGTTAAGTTGATCTCCGGTATTACCAAGAATAGTTGCTGTGTTTATCATTGTAAGCCTTTATGAGCTCAGATCAATGGTGAAGGAAATGCTCCTGTGCACACATTATTCCCACAAGTGTGTGCTAATGGGCAGTGTGTGTGTGCGTGTGTCTGGGACTGCTGCATATTCCCCAGGCAAATAAATCACAGTGGATCCCAAAGGATCAAGGTTTCCCTCGGACTGTAATGACCTCATCAGTTTGATCAACCAATCACAATTCTTCAGGTTCTAAACAGTCGGTTTGTCTTTTAGGTTCATTAAGCAGATGCACGTCCTCCAGGGAGCTCGCTGTGAAGATGAAAGGAAACTTTGGTCTTTTCAGGGGTTATTTTTTATGCAGACATGGCAAAGAGTCTTTGGACTCGGGCAGTGAAGAAAAAGCCTTTGGTTGGTTTTGATTATTTGATTACTTATTACACTATATAAGTAATTCACACCCTCAAAGTATGTAATTTGTTCCCTAATTGCTTAATCATTCACTGGAATGATGTAATCATGTTGTTTTTTTACGTTGTATTCTTCTGTAGCCATTAAGCCAGGGCAGAGAATCAGCATTTTTATAAAAGCTCACTATATATAAATATATTTTTTACTGCACTGCATTGTGCTTCACAGCTAAATCATAACTATAGTCACATATTAGTGGTCAACCAATATTTCTTCTTTTAAGACATTTTTTTCATCTGATAAAATAAAATAATCTAATTATTATAACAAATGAATAACAGAAAAGCTTGAAGTAAAATGTATTTAACACTGATTATTTAATATTAAAGAATTGTAACAACTACATTAATTTCCACAGGTAATAAAAAGAAATGTGTAAAGAAAGAAATACATGAAAAACCGTGCACTGAACAGCATTAATCAGCAGATAAATCTTTTTTTTTTTCTGAGTGGAAACTTACGTAAATAACAATTTAAACACATAATGCTAGTTTAGTGGTCTTCCTCAGTGCTGGCTCAGTGAAATACTATAGCAAATAGATAATCGTCCTCTTGAGTGCAGACTTAAGCCCATACCAATTATCTGAAAATGTCATTAATTGGTCTATTGGCTTATCAATTGGTCTACTATTACCATATAAATACCATATCATATAAGTAGAACTGTGGTAAATTATATGAATCGTAAAAATGTATTAAGTAATTAAAATTGCCAGTCGAGCAGATTAAGCAATGTGATGAAGATGATTGATGATAATTTGAAGATCTAGGGTACAAATTGCTAAATTGAATGAATGGAATAAGGACTGCATACAGAGTGAACACGTTATTGTAATAATTTGAGAGACGTAATTGAAATTCCACAGCTAAAAATTCCTTATTTATTACATTTTTTACACGTTGACGCGCAGAAGGCGAGCTAAATTTGACCTGGGTGTAATGAGAAAATGTGATGAGGATGATCTATCATTTCATTTTAAAACAATGGTTGTTACTTTCCTCATTAAAACAGAATTCTCAGCCCTGGAAAAAATTGTCAGAAACAGTCTTTAACGACAGACATCTGCATGAAATGTTGCAGTAAGCGCTGCGTTTACTGCAGGCCTGGAGGGAGGGTGCAGATTCAACAGTGGGTGCTTTTAGGTCAGAGCTTCCTGACACAAGCAAGGACTATATATAGGTATTTTCAACTGTACTCCCTGGAGAACTGTGGCCTTGCATCTCTAATTTGAAATTGATTGCTAATCGATCCACACAACGACTAAATGACCTTACAGCACTTGATGAACCCAGCGGCTGAACTGGCTGGTGTCACACTGTGAGATAATGCAGATCCTGTGAGCTGCTCTGGGTTCATGGAGGTCCATTGAGTTGTCTTGGCCAGATAATTGCACAATACAACAATACAACATGGATCATTTCATACTCTAGAGGAATGGGAATTTGTAAATTGCTCAGTTACACCCAATGGGTTGTGTTTGCCTTCATGCGATGGCTACTGAAGGGTCAGAGGTCACAGATATGACAGAAATTCCCCAAAATATGGAGAATTATTCATCATTCTAAGCTTTTGACTGCTACACATATTGCATTGGAAATTTCTTTAATCATGTTTTTGGATTTTGTGGCAGCCGCATGTTAGTTCAGTGAAATCCTGAACTTGAAACCCTCTGCCTGTCGTCCTGACATTCACATCTGCTAATGGAGTGAAACATGCAGAATACACCAAAGAGAAGAGAATCGAGAGGAACAAAGTGAAAAAAGGGGACAGATTCTCCTGCATTAAATATGCCCAGGGCTTTTCATAGCCATAGGTAATTCATAAACTGGCTGTTGGGGTAAAACACTGCTGTTTTATTTGTGCCTTTGCTCTTTTAATCTAGCTCAGTGTCTTCACTTTCACAGTCTATTAACAAGAAACACATTTCCAAAGGCAGCAGCGAAAAAGAAAAATGAAATGCACATTTTGGTTGCATAAAATCTGGTTGTTTTGGCTAAAGCACTCATCAAGATAACTGCTGAGATCTTGGAACATGGCAACAGAGATGGAGAGCATATATTATGTAAAATATCTGCAAAACCAAAAAACTGTTCAGTGGAGGTGGTAAGTGCTGTCTGCACTGATGAGGTCCAACAAGTGTATTTGGTCATTATTCTTAGTCAATTAGTCGACTAATTGGTCATTAGGGTCTTAAAGGACTAAGGTCGCTTTAATCAATTAGTCTTTTTTCATGCTGAATGACCATTTTCTAAGAAAAACACATTTCTGGTAAAAACAAGATTTAAAGTGATGCTTTTGCATGATTCTTTTTGGGGAAGCGACGCTTTTCAGATTTGGGGATAAAAGTTGAAAAAAAATAGATAAAAACCTAAAAGTGGTAGGACGGTCCTTTAATATGATCTCTGTATCTCGTATCAGCTCCGGATGGCGACTGACTCGACTGTCACTTTTTGCTGTTTGTAAAATAAATTACCAAATGCAGCCATAATTAAACTGTTCAATAGTGTCATGTTACAGTTAGATATGCAATAAATCTTACAAAGCCCCCAAAACTAGAATGAAGGCCTAAACCCAGACTGATGGATGGATCTGTCCACTGCAACAGTCTCTTCAATGCAGAATCTCAGTTTGGGTTTAATTCAACTTTAAGGTGTAAAGCTGCTGACAGCTCTACAGATAACAGTGTAGTGCAAGTGGTATTATATGACAAGACAGACCCGGCTAGCTGGTTAGCATGCTAAATTTGGTAGGTACAATGTAACATCTTTACATTCTGTCGCTAATGTTCAACAGTGCAAGTTTTTCATGCGTCATGTTTTAAACTGGAGCAGTAAATGGAGCATATAAGGTATTTTAAGAGTCAATCCTAAATGACCTACTCTGTCTTTTAGGTGTGAGGGTGTTTTGACTGAAATGTAACTCATAAAGTCATAATTTCAATAAGGCCAACTGCAGTGTGGGTACAGCTAACCCCACAAAGCCTGTAACGATTAAAGTTGTGTCACTGCTACACTTGTATAAAGCACTACAGTGTAAGTATCTGGTTAGCGAGGACACTGAAATGAGATGTCCCTGCAGGAGTGGAAGGAGAGCTCTTGGTGTGACACACTTTGGCTCTCAGTAAATGTGTGTTAACTGCCTGAGTTGCTCCCTGTAGGAAGGGCTGTGCGTCAGCTCTCTGTAGTTTCATTATTAGTCCCTCTTTTGTAGCGCCCCAGAGCCATGCTCTCTCACTAGTGTTGTTCATCTGCTGTCTCTCTCAGGTGTCATTCTTTCATAATACAGGTCCGACTTTATCCTGACCTATATCCCTCTACATTTCTCTCCTTGCACCCCCTTGGATTTGTGTTTTGCTTCTTTTTACATCACTCTGTTATCCAATTTCACTTTCTTTCACCGTCTCAGTTTCACTCTCTGGATCCCTCCGTGCTTTTCTTTCACACACTCCAAATCTCTCTCTCTCTGCCTCTTTTTCTCCATCCTCCTACACACTCTGTAGACACACAAATGACTTTCCAGGGATGAGGACGAGACTGAAAAGTGGTCTCCGCTTGTTCTGTCCTTGCAGACAATGAAAGAGCATGTCAGATCTGATGCATGTGAACAGCCAGGGAGAATGGCACGTTAAGGCACACAGTGAGAGAGAGAGAGAGAGAGAGCGAGAGACAGAGAGGGAGAGGAGCACGAGAGATCCCATCTGTGCATTGTTACAGCAGACTTCACCTTAACATTGTCGCTGTTGTATCCGATAGAAGAGGAGAGGGCACAGGTGGGACTCTGACAAACTGGGGAACACAGTTGCTCAGTTTAGGCATTCACATTCAGATGCACTTGCAAATTAATTTCACAGACATACATTTGCAATACATGCCGACACAGACATATACATAAAATCCCCCATAGAACTTGCTCATTTGTGTGGATATGCTCACGCACACACAGCTGAGGCCTAAAAAACCTTATAAACCTAATATTTTGCAGAATGACTCACAGTTAGAATGTATATTTGTATACTTATACTCATTACTTATACTTTTATTTCACACATTGGTTCACACAGGACAAATTCTGGCCTACATAACTCATTATCCCCTCTAGCCCATGTAGCATGCTGACTAACGGTAGAAGCTTAAATATGAAGGGAAAATCACAAAATCAATAGAGTGTACTCATCATTTGAGTGTAGCGCAGCTGTGTCCAGTGGAATCCACGTTCCACATTTTGTTTCCACCACTCAACAGGACTGGGATCAGGTTTTTACCTTTTAAATATTCCTCCAGCTTCCTGCCTGCTGTGACAGTCGCTTCTTCTTTGGATGCCGTTTTATCGTCATCCGTGGACAGGAGGAACTCCATTTCTTGCTCCCTAATTAAAAAACAAAAACAAAGCATTCAAACACAGATTTCGGACAGTGATTACCATGGCAACAGTTAAAGCTTCAAAGCACTCGGGAACTTCAACTTTAATGGCTGAACGGAAAAAAAAGAAGATGAGCACTGTTTCCTCGTGGCGACCGCGTAGGCGGTGTTAGTCTCACAACAATATAAGGGGCATGGATATCAGGGGGCACCATATGCTGCTGTGCCCCTTCAACCCTTAATCCATGCCTCCACTGCCTTATCTGGTTGCTCTCCCTGACAGCCTGGAGACTGGTGGTGGGGGCAGGGAAACACTGTCCAGTACGCTGCACACTGCTTTGTATTCGTAATGTGCTCAATTTGCAAATCCACTCGGCCCTAGATAGTTTTGCCAGAATATGAAAGGCCAAATTCACCAATACACACACTCAAAAGCACACACACTCCCACACGTTAAGGCATGGTCATACATAATGATGACACACACACACACACACACAC